>JAUCNL010020106.1:18446-39171 GCA_032353615.1 Micropsitta geelvinkiana | reverse complement strand
CCTGTTATCCTTAACATCCCTAGCCAAGTTTAATTCTAACTGGGCCTTAGCTTTCCTAACCTGGTCCCTAGCTTCCCGGACAACATCCCTGTATTCTTCCCAGGCCGCCTGTCCCTGCTTCCACCTTTTATAAGCCTCTTTTTAACTTTGAATTTTCCTGAGCAGCTCCTTATCCATCCAAGGAGGTCTCCTGGACAAACATCTCATATTAAAACATCAGCTGAAGGGGTACTGTCCAAGATGTGTCATTATCTCAAACAGAGCATAAGCCGGATGCACCCTAACAATTCTTAGACACTATTTGATCAGGCGAGATCCATCATGAAGCATATCTCATCAGCCTTGATCAACCAAACATCAGAAACTTGTGCTGTCATCTGTTACCATTTAGCAGGGAGAATAACCATCATCTGAAATTCCCATGCCCTGAAAGCACTGCCACTCAAGCCAGCCTATACAAAGGAAGAAATTAATTACTCTTACACAGTGATACTGTACTCTCACCTGAACTGGGTGAACCCTGGTTTGTGTATTTCCAACACCTTCCACTGTGGTCACTGCTGCACCATACAAACAGCAAATGGGAAGCAAACATGCATTTGCTGAGTAATGTCTTTGAACCATAAAGGAGAATAAATAACATGAATTATTATTTTTTTATAATATTCATTAATATTATTTTGCAGTCAATCAAGGCATAGTCTGTGCTTACAAAGCAGTCATTATCATCATTGGTAATGAGAAGAGAATAAGCTTTATGGAAGGGATCACTTACCAGCTGTGTCTCTTGTACCCACTATAAACCCCACATCTGTGAGGACAGTTCTGCAGAATTTGTATTTTCTGAATACTTCAGTCTTTTCTAATTGCTCTCTTGTCTCTCCTGCTCACAATCAACTTGTTAAGTGCATTTTGGAGCAGGAAGATGAGGAAGGGAGGGCTGGTGTAGTAAAGGATTACTGCTGCATATTTATAATAAAATTTCTGGCTCAAAGGTAATTCTTATGTAAAATAAATGTAAGTCTGAATAGGAACTATATACTAAAAATGAAAATTCCTCAAAGCTTTTCAGCATCAGCAATATAATGCTTTGGTTTACTATAATCAAAATGTTTCTTGTCAAGTGTCATTCTGACTGCTTCAATTTCAGCTCTTAGAATATATGTAAACATTTTCATTTGCATTGAATTCAGTATAATGCAACTGCCAAAACAAACAACTGGAACATTTTGACTTTTTCCCCACATAAAACAATATTCAACTGACAATGACAGGTTACTGCTTAACAATTTGACTGGTGTTTTCTCAATTTAGAAGTAATTTATTCCAGTTTTTATTTACTGAAACTCTTGAGTATCAAAGTCCTTTTTGTGGGTGGGCCGTAGGAATGGAGTTAAAGGGCTGGTAAGACTCAAACTTCTGCCTGCCCTGTCTTCCCAACAGTCATATGACACTGCTGGTTTTGTCTGGGATAGAATTACCTTCCTTCACAGTAGCCATGGGGAGCTATGTTTTGGATTTGTGCTAAATACTGAGTTGATAACCCAGGGATGTTTTAATTACTGCTAAGCAGTGCTTACACAGAGTCACAGCCTTTTCTGCTTATCACCCCACCCCACCAGCGAGTAGGCTGGGGGTGCACAAGGAGTTGGTAGGGGACACAGCCCAGCATATAAAGCTGGGAGAAGGAAGTGGGGGGAAGTTCAGAGTGATGGTGTCTGTCTTCCCAAGGAACTGCTATGTGTGATGGAGCCCTGCTTTCCTGGAAATCGCTGAACACCTGCCTACCAATGTGAAATGGTGAATTTAATTCCTTGTTTTTCTTTGGTTGTGCACACACCTTTTGCTTCACCTATTAAACTGTCTTTATCTCAAGTCGGGAGTTTTCTCACTTTCACTGTCCAACTCTCTCCCCTCTCCCACCATGGAGGAGTGAGTGAGTGGCTGTGTGAGACCTAGTTGCCAGCTGGGGTTAAACCATGACACAGAGATGCAGGTAGAAGCCACCACATTCTAGTCACCAATAAACAGGGTGTTAAATATATGCCTCCCAAAAAGAAAAACTCCTCACAGGAGCTACCAGCATACATGAGCAAATTAAGCACTTGAGAATGCTATATTATAAATATATCTGATACATAGCTGAATCAATACTATTTTTTTACAGCAGTCTCTTTTGGATTAAGGTGATCCTTTGGATTCTTTCACTGTTAAGTACAGATTCTAGAAATCTGTTTATACAGTTTCATATCTGGAAATGGTATCTACAGCCATAAAATTGTGTGGTTTTCCAAATTTTCTGTTAAGGATACTGTATCTTCTTTGAAGCTGGCTCATAAGTTGATATCATCACCGTGCAGGCGCCACAGCCACCTCCTCCACAGCCATACTTGGTTCCTGTAAGATGGACTGAAAATGCTGCCATTAGGGAAAAAAAAAAAAAAATCAGGTTGCGTTCTGGCCTTTATTCTGCACAAAAGCTTGAGGCTACCTTTTTGCTGAACCACTACAGAACACAGAATTGGTTTGGTATGACTGCACATGTATCAGACTCTATGTTGGATTAAAATTTTCAGTGAAAGTAAGATTGAATCTAAGGAATGACATGACCAAAATCCTGGTCTCAAGAAAACAGAAAACTTGATTTCAACTTCTGTTGGAAGAGGAGTAAGTTGAGATAGAAAGAGAAAGTGATAAATAGTTTCCCAACTGAAAATTATGAAAGAAATATGTAATAGGCAAAACAGCTATATTCCTGAAGTTCCAGTGGAACACTAAAACCAATATCCCTTCTTCTCCCAGAGGGCCCATTCATAGTCATATTAATCTTGCCTCCCATCTGAAAAATCACATTTATAAGAGAAGTACTCATTTCTATGAATCTGTAACAGTGGCCAACCTGAAGCTGTGAACTGACAAACAGCTAATCTGGTGCTCTACAGCCACCAAAAGGAAGATGACTTACTCCCTATTTCTTCTGTCCTTCCTCTATATGCTCCAAAACCCAAGATCTCTTGCACTGAGTCTTTTTCTCACCTGTCTCTTCCACGAACTAACTAATGATGAACTGACTACTTGGCAGTTAAGACCCTAATCGAGCTGTAAGAGAGACTTCTACAGAACTCCTACTCTATCAAACTGTACATATACCAGCCAAAAGGTTCTTAGGTTTCTTTACGGGGGGAGAGGTACACACATACATGTCATACCTGATGACATAACTTTGTTTAGGAAACCAGGCTAAAAATACAGCAGTGCAAGGAAGAGTATTTGGCTTAAGAAAGACACATAATTTAATATGCTTGTTTTATTGCAAAGGAGTCACAACTTCCTTAACCTAGAAAATCACCTTTTAATTATAATTCCTGAGAATTTTGTTCTTATAAGGCTTTCAAAAGAGTGATTTATTTGAAGTGACTTTCAAATAAGGGGACAAGAAAAGGATACGTCTCCTTCGCAGGTAAGATAACAGCATTTGTTCAGGATCAGCGTTTTTCTCTATTACCTGCAGTAAGAAATGAAAAACAAGGTTTAACAAAGAAACCAAGGATTTTCAAAATACAGGGCACAGACTATATTCCCACAAAGCCAGAAGAGAATTCTTCTCTAGTTCCCTCTCTTAGAACTAGACTAATTGCAAAGATCACGGAACAGTTTGGGCTCCTTCTGGGAATTTCATCTCAGACAGATAAGTTTTATAGAAAAGAAGTGCCAGGGCACCTTGCAACTACTAAAAATAGCTGCTGCTCAGTGAAAGGTCATACTGAGGCCACATTAGAAGTGAAAATGCAGGAGAATTTTGCTACGATAGAGGCAGCATAGCATAAAGAATATTTTGCAGATTTTTAGAGTGCCCCTGACACTTTCACCGACTGGGATGAACACTTGAGAAGCCTGTAAGACTATCAGCAGGATCCAGTTTTCTTCTAGCTTTATATAAACTTTTACTTGCCCTAACAGACTAGCAATAGAGAGCAAGAGAAAAGCCCACATTCTTGACAGATTACAGTATTTCTTATTCCATTGCTTAGAATCAGCTAGTCCATTCCAGTTACACTGAATCAACAGCCAGTTTAATTCTTGCAACATTATCTTTGGCCAGTATGCTGGCCAATCGTCCGTATTTTGGCACCTGAGTCTTGCTGACTTTCTGTCGTGCCTCTGAAACTCTAATACCATCTGATACTTCTCCCAGTACCATCGAAGATGAGAAGCCAGGCATTTACACATGAAAAACTAGTTTGCTTGCCAGCCAAATCTGATACCTAACTGAAAATTCATTTCCTTTTGATGTGTTTTTTCCCTCAAACACAGCACAGCTAGCTAAAACGGGATGTTGTAATCGTATTTGTCCTCTTTCTGCTGCTTCTCTCCTTCTAACAGCACTTGCTGTAAGCAGAAGAGCATAGTAATACGTGGGGGTGGATTCACTTCCTACCAGCAAGGAGATGGGAACGAGTGCTTCTGGAAGCTTGTGTGAGCATTCAGTTAAGTCTGAGGAAACCAAATCCGTGCCCACACTCTTCAGGGTTACTTCTGGATCAGCAGCCGCCCTTTCTCCACACTCTTTGCGGACAACACTTACCTTCCTCCCATTCACATAGAAAATCAGGTCGTCGGCAGCCGCTCCTCGAAGAGACATCGCGTCCCAGCCAGGAACCAGCCGCAGTTGCAGGGGCCGCAGCAGACGGGGCCTCGGCCGGGGCCGGGTCCGGGCCGCGGGGGGCGGGAGAGGGGCGGCCCGAGCGGCACCGCGCCCGCCGCCGGAGGCTGAGCCGCCGTGTCTGGAAACGTGACCCATCAGCTGTTCCTGACATCGACAGCCAGTCACGCAGTTTATATACCGGATCCTTTTAAGACATATTCAAACCTCATGCTTTCCCAAAGGACATGTTCGTTCCTCCAGAGCAAAACGGCAACGTGAGCGTCGTTAACTGTTGAGACACTAACACTAAAATCTGCAAAGGTAATTTTAAATTGTTGTAGAATCCAACAATGTAGTGGTGATGATCCCAGTGGGAATTTTGTATATACCTGCACTCGCAAGATAATCACAGTAACTTCCAGGTATTACAAGCATTTGTAAGGGCTACTTGTGGAAGCAAGGGTTTATAAAATCATAAATATTTTCCTCTTCCTGTTTAAATACATAGAATTCATTTTCCTACAAATTTTAAAACAATTGAAGTCTTTAGTAGTAGTAAACTATTAAATGTAAAAAATGGGTAAAAATAAAGATTGAATGAATATGAGAAAAAGCAACTTTGAATTGATAAAAAGAAGTTAAAGTTACCTTATCCTCAGAAAAATAGCCTTAATCCCTGCAGCATCTGCAGATTAATTTTTATCTCAACTGAGCTGGTTTTACATCTTTTCCCTGGCAAGAGCTTCTAATGTATCAACTGATCCAGTAAAATAAAGCACATTTGGTGAAGATTCAACAGGCAATGTCTCATTATTCATACAGTACCTAAAGTAAGAAACCGTTTTGCAGAACAATTAAAAGAACTGCATCCTAGAAAACAGAGTCAATTTTCTCTGTGCATAGAACATCAATTTGAGCAACAAAACAAGTAAGGATGGAGAAAACAAGGGAAGAAGGGCAGTAGCAACAGTACCATTATTTCAGAGTTACTGAAAATAGCTTTGCACATCTTCAGGTCATTTTCTTTATCCTTTGCTACTTGTAAAGATATTTATACCAAACAGAAGAAACTAAGGCATAAAGCCCTAGGCCTTGTACTTTCATTGAAAATTACATGCTTTTATTTGGAACACTGTAGCAGCCTAGCTGGTAACACCTGAGGCTGCGTGGAATAACAGGACCTTCACTGAGAAAATAATTAAGACCATTTCGAAAAAGATTGGGATTTTTTTCTGAGAAAATGAAGCATGTGCTTCTATTTCCAGCTTTCAAACCGTGGCCAACAGAGAAAAACAAATGCTTTTTAAAAATCACTGTGCTTCGCTTCTGCAATGCCAGCATAGGGAGCACAAGTGGTAACAGATACTTCTTTTGCATTTCTAATGACACAGCTGGTGATGCTGATAAACAGTGAAAGCTAGCAAGAACATTTCAGTTAAAAAAACCCAAGCAATTAATTACAAACTTGGTAAAAAATACAAAAAATGTATAAAAATATTCTATGTGTAATTATTTTTAAAATCACATTGAATTTCCATATTGGTGGAATACTTTTTCCCATGGGGGTCTTGCTGTCCTTGTTGCTGTACATTTACAATCTTTGCATGAACTCTGGAATGGGTGACCATAGCTAGACAAGCTCTGTTTAGGGGATAAGGTCCCCTTTGTAAACTACCTTGCTAGTGGAGTATTTAACTCCAAATTCATATATGGAATGTTCTACAGGATCTTTGGGAAACAGCCTTGGAGCTACAGACTCTCATTAAAAAACAAAACAAAACCCACAACAAAAACCTGTAAATAATGCTTTTGTGCCCCTTTACTGCTTATGGTTAAAAACCTACATGTAGAAGGAACGCACCTGAAAGTTCCATCTAGCTTCCCATGTATGACTTCAAAATATGCAGCTGAAATTCTGGCATCTCACAGGAGAAGGGTATCAGTTCCCCTTGTTGAATTTCATGAGATTCCTCTTGGCCCATTTCTCCCGGCTGTCCAGGTTCATTTGAATGGCAATGGAACCATCCAGTGTTTCAGCCACCCCACCCATTTTTGTATCCACTGCAAATCTGTATAGTCTGTTTCATTATACAGGCTGTTAATGATTACATTAAACAGTACTGGCCCCAATGTGAAACCCAAGGGAGCTCTAGTGTTTTGCCTCCAGCTGGAGGCAAACTGGATGCTGCTGATCACAACCCTTTGGGACCAGTGGTTCATCCAGTTTTCAATACACCTCACGTTGCACTTAACAGATACTTTGTCAGCTTGTCCATGGAGTTTTGTCAGAGGCATGTCAAAAGCCTTACTAAAGTTGAGACAAACAACATCTACTGCTCTGACCCGCCAACCTAGTTTTTGCACAGGAGAACACCAGTGGGTTAATAAAGCATCATTTCCCCTTTGTAAATCGATGCCAACTACTCCCAGTCATCTTCTTGTCTTTAACATGTGGAAACAGTTTCCAGGACTGTTTTCTCCAACAGCTTCCCAGGGTACAATAGAAGCTACAATGAAGTACAAAGAGTAAAGTTTGGTTTGGTATTTTTAAGAATATATTATGCGTTTAAGAATATTAGTTACACCTCTTAGAAAGAGGTGCACCATAACACATGAAAGGAACAGCTAACCAAAGATCTGGTCTCTAGAAGTTTCAACAGTGAATGCCTTTGGAAAAAGTATAAAAATTTCTACTGCAGGGCTCTTTTCTTTCTGGCTGCCTCCAGCACATACTCTGGACACGAGACTTCTCTCTGCTGTTTCTCAAGATGAGACTTCCTCATTCAAATTTCAGTGTGATTCTGTCAAATCCAAAAGTCAACTATCTATCACACACACACAAGAAAGGACTGTCTCCAACTATTTCAGTAATCAAAATCTGAGATGCTTGTGTCTGTTCCAACCAGCATTTACTCATGATAAGTATGAAAAACTCACACTAAAATTCCCAAAGCTGATTTATTTTGGTTCTCATTAAAACATACAATTTTCTTACAAATTAAGAAGTGCTGCAAAACCTTTGAACAGAATTAAGTACTAGTGATCAGAAATGCAAAATATAGAGTGGAGCCTAACCTGTGCTTGCCTTTCTCAGTAAAGTATTCTGTGTCACTTATATAGACTCCTTTCCAGGAAATTCCATACCTGAAGACTTTACTAATCAAAGAACAATAAACACTCTATACAGCTAACCATATATATATAGTTCAAAAATTGTACCCATTTTAGAAGAATTGTTCATAAAGGCAATTTGCTTTTCTTCAAATCAATTTGGATTTACTTTTAAAGCTTCTTTTTTTTACTTTATAGACTGGAGAATTCAGAAACTGTGTATCTGTAAACTGATCCCCACGCCTTAATTTGCTGTAAACAAAAGAAATAAAAGACAATGTATGAATATCACAAAGCACCTATGTAACTACAATTATAATACCAATTCCAAATGGTAAATACCCTCAGTGAAAGCTTAATACACTAAAGAAATTAAATATACAGAAATGCGTCTGAAATAGCAAGGCACAGGTTAACTGTTTTCCGAACAAATGCTAAAAACTAGTAGTCTTTTTATGTGTCCTGTATCATATTAATATGTAATTGTAACTCCATTCCCTAGAAGAAAAAACTCAAAAATTATTTATACCAAAAGCTTAACAACATCCATTCAGGACAGTATACCTGAAAATCAAATACAAATAGGAGACAGGAATCTAAAACCTTGAGTGACATCCGCAGTTTTTTCAGTTGTTAGGTACTGACTCCAGAAGTACAGAACCTTACCATTGTTGGGCATAAGAGAAGACTGGGCATAAGAGAAGAATATTATGATATAAGAATATCATAATATTACAGCATTTAGTATTCAATTAGTAAAATGAAACCATAACTCTAATCCCTGTGCATTTCTTGTACAAGCTATGCGGCATAAATATTTCTGAAAAGCCAACAGTAAAGTGAAAAGACACTTCCTACATTACTTTTAGCTCCTATTTATCGTCAGTCTCATGGCTGCAGTTTATTGCTTCCTTACAGAAGTAAACAAAAATATTTTGAGTGTGTACAAGAACATATGCTAAATTTTTTTCCAAAAAAAGAGGAAGACATACTCCTTTTAAACCTTTGTCATAAAGTTGCTATAATCCTTGCAGTCTCAACACTATTATGGGGAAACCTTCATACTGTCTTTACCTCATGAATATGCATTCTGCTAATACACACAAAACACAGCTTAATTCTTCCTTAAATTAGTATTTTACTTAAACAAAAACCCCAAACCAAATCAGCCAAACCAAACAAAAACCCCAGCCGACTCAGTGGCAAGAAACTCTCAAAACATTTTCAGAAATAATCAACCTAAAGGTCCACTGGGATTTAGATGTATTCATGTAAATGCTTCCTAATGGAAGCTTGGCTTTAAAATCCTGCTTTGAATTTTAATAGTTATTACAAAATTTATGTGTTATCTTTTAACAGTCTTGTAAATCCTGTGCCACTAAATCTGCTAAGAACACTGAGAGTTAAGTAACTAATTATGGAATTAAAATATCTTAAACTCGAAAGTATTTCTTATATTACACACAGCAAGTTAAAGCAAAATGACTGCATTATATATTATTAATGCATAAATTATATTGCCACTTGGTAATATTACAAGGACGTTACTGTGGTACAAGCTTACACTTAAATATAACATTTACATTATCCACCTGTAAAGGGGTTTCTATCATGTATTAGTGTTTTGAATTGAAAAAAGTGTAAGAATTCACTTATTCACTACTAGTATCAAATGTTATATGCTGTATTTAAATGTTACATTATATCCTGTTCTATATGTTGGTGTCTTACTTCAGCACTTGTAGATCCTGCCACACTAACAGGTAATGTTTTGTGTCAACACTGAAGAATCTTTCCAAAAGAGATATGTGAAATAAATAGTTCAACTGTTTAATTGGGGGGTTTAATAGCAAATCTTTATTTCGGATAGGCAACCAAAAGCACAAAAGCCGTAATTTACATAAACCTACCTGTTTAGTTGAGGTTCTTTGTAGCAAATACTGGCTCTTGTTCGTCTAGATGGTGCTGCTGAATTTTCTTCTAAGGTTTTGCAGGATTTAGATGAAGAAGTGTGCGACTGTATACTAGTATTTGTAACATCTTGCAAGATCTTTCTCCCTTTGAATACAGAAGTGTATATGCCTACTTTAAGTACTTTCAGAATTGAGTAAACTTTTAATGTATTTATTAATTCAGGTACTTTGGTTACTGGTCTTACTCTAAAAATGCTCCATGAAAAATGGATAGATGATCAAAGGAAAGGCAACTACAACAGCTTTCAGCCTCCTCAGATTTGGAGCTGTTTGAGGTCTGCTACTGCTCTTGGAACATTTTAAGCCCCATAAGCACCATAATTTGCAGCCAATGGCTTAGAACTCCCAAGAGTTATTTCTTTTAAAAAGATAGAACTGCACACAGCTCATGACCTTGAATGCAGGACAGGGGGCATACATGCACAATATAAAGATGCAACCTGTATAAGCGTTCTTTAGTCCTGCATTTTCCTATTTTAAGCCTGCTCTTGGGGCACATATGCATAATAAAGAACATAGCAAGGTGATTAAGTGGGCCTCCTTATCTTTAAAACTGTATACTACCAAACTATTTACAATGCCTCATATTTTGAGCCACTGAACATGCCCAAGAAGAATACTCCTTGAAAAAGAGTAACCAGCCTTGGTAGAAGTAGTACTATTTGTTCCAGCTTTCTGTAATCCCCTAAAGACAATTCAGAATGCCAGACTAAACAAGACAAGTATTTTAATAACTTGGGACAAATACTGAAGTTATTCATTAGCCTGCATTTCAGAAAGTTCTAACCCATTTATTGATCATAGTCTATGAAAAACACTAAGATCTAATGCAGACAGCAATCCAAGATGAAATAAATAATCTTAATCTGTTTCTTCCTTCAAAGTTCTTCCAAGAGTGTACATTCCTCACTGATACAGGTCAAGGCTTAGATTTACTGCATTCATATGAGAATGTTTGGAATATAGTTTTTCAAAGGAACTAAATTTAAACCACTCTTCACTTCTCAAGTTTGAATGCTTTACCTTAAATTCTGTGGCAGCAAATGGATGCTGTTTATCTCACAAATTCACAGACATATGGCATAACAGATTAACTTTCTGTTGTGCTTATCTTCAGACTAATAAAATGTATATTTACATACCTTTATTTCTTTATTATAGCATCTAAAGGCTTTGTCCAACCTAGCATCCACACTCTTAACTGATGGTCAAGATGATAAAGCTGAATTCTACTACCCTGTAGTAGTACTACCCTGTAGTAGAATTCTATACTGAGATCAAGTAAAACAGCTCACTGGGTAAGACTGATCATTTCACCAACAGTTTTCTGAAATGTGTTAAGCAAAGACATCAATTCAGAGTATTTCTGTTAACTTCTGAGAGACATATTAAGGTGACTTTGGGCAGCTTGCAGCAAGTCCCACCTGATTTATGAAGGCAAAAGAAAAAGCACTGTCTTTGAAGGAGCTTGTTGAAGAAGAGCAATGCTCATTTGGTGTAAACAAGAGGCCCCTCTGATGAAAACCTCCCAAGTTTGGCTTTAAGATCTTGATTTGTGCTGGTTTTAAAGTGAAAGTAAACTGTTACTCCAAGCTTTTCCTAAAGCTTAAGTTTATAGATCAGTTCAGATTTTTTCAAGCACTAAAAGTTTTGAGACATCTGTAAGTCTGCATTATTTAGGAAAGCAGGATGCCTGCATGAATATTTATGTCCATATAGATCTAATTATACAGAGACTTTCATCATAGGAGACTTTCAAGGTATATTTCTAAGTACAGATCAGGGTAGTGATCAGAAGAGCTGGAATCATCAGAAAGTCTCGCATTTCCTGGCTTTCTTTTCATTCAAGATACAGATTTGGATATAGAAAAATCAACTGGCTTTTGAACTATACTTAAATGGATGAAGATCAAATGATTGGCTTGCTTTTTATGACAGTAGTCCTTGATACTGCTGATCACAAGGTTTTACTAATTTATCTGTAAAGCTAATGCAATTATGGGATCTTTCTTCTACTTTCCAAAGAAGGAATCAAAGATGAGAAGGTGCAACTACAAATTACCAGGACTAATACCTTACACAATGGTCTAATTCTGCTGGTATTCCTATTCCGTGGTAATGTAAAACAGTAGGTTTTATTTTTTTGGCTATTGTGTCCTAGTAACCAAAAGAAGCCAAGACAGTATTTGCTTGATAGTTTGGGATTCAAACTATTAATTTAGAGCCAGGAAACAGTCTAGGTGTTGGGACATTTTCAGAGACAATGAAGTAAACAGGAACTTGTTGGGAACAAATGTTTACAAAATCGACCACTCATGACAGGAAACTTCAAAGCTACATTCTAAAGCATGTTTAAACTCTAGCATAGATGTTTAGACATATCTTCTTTTAGCTCCTTTACAGTGATTTTGCTGTATTACAGAGGAATCTAAACCTATCATTCAGACTACACTGAAGTTTCTTTTCTCAACGTATCTTACTTAAAAAAGAGGTTGTCTCATGAGAGTTTGCGCATGGGTAGATTCTATAGAAAGCCTGCTTAAAGTACTTTTTATTAGATCTCAGAATTCCTGTTGAATTGCAATGTTTCTGAAGAAATACAAATAAACTCTCTAAGTCAAGCTATGTTCTCTGTTTATGAAGGGAAGAGTGTAAAGTTCACTCTTACTTCCCTTGTACAAAAGCTCCATCTATTGCATCTTTCTATCTCAAACTTTCTGAATTCCATCACGTCTCTGACAATTAATACATGCTCTAACTACGATTGCTCTTCAAGAATGTAGACTACTTACATCTGCACAACTAAATGTCATCTTGGAATATACTGAAAAGTAACAAGGATATTAGTTCCAACAATGACTGGCAATTAATACAAAAGATGAATATTTTTTGTAATTTTCAGTCCTACCTTTTTAAACTCCTCTTTTATCCACTCTAAGCAAGCAGTAAGAGTAGGACAGAATTAAAAGAAGATAACTTACCACTATTCCAGGCACTACCTAATTCAAAATGCTACTTTTTTTTCTCACCCATTCAACATACCATGACAAGGCATCAAAGTCTTCTTGTGGGTCTCTTTAGAAATTTGATCCATTTTTTGTTCTGCTTTTCCAGCATCCAATGCTTTATTATGATCATTTTCCCCACTGATTTCAGAGTTTTTCAGTATTGAGAAGTTCACGGAACCACTGTGGTTATCAAGAACTTGGAGCTCCACACTGGAAAGACCTTCCTGGAAAAAGCTATCTACATTTAATGGCATATTCCTAGAACACTTGACAGGTAAGAATTCAAAAACTTCAGATTTTTGAGCTGTGGCCTTTAACTTGATCATAAAGGAAGCCATCCCATGAGGGCCTTCCTGGTCATCCAAGATATTCTGCGGCCCCTGATCAAGATGCTTGGAATAATTTATTTCTGGTCTGGTCTCAGTAGTATCAGAACACCACCTCTGTTTGCACTTTATCTGATTATCAGGAGAATTACTAATGTGAGGCTGTTCGTGTGCCGCTGATGAGGAATCTACTTTCTTTAACTTATTAGCATCACCATCAACTAGTTCTTTATCTTGTGATGTATTCATAGCTACACCATTCTGAGTAACTAAAGCTGCTTCCATTTGCGGAGTTTCAGTTATTTTATTTCCACAAACAACCTCTGCATGCAAATGATTTTTTAATTCTTCATTTTTACAAAGTGAGAACTGTGTAAGATTTTCTTTTGGTATTACATATACTTTTCGGCTAGCCTTTGCCAGTGTACGCTTTAATCTGCCTGGTGAAAAATGTCTAAGCTTTTGGTCTGCTTTCTGAGTAATTTTATGAATGCTGCCACTTTCAGTTTCTTCATTTTGGCTGTAACTTCTTTTTTTGTTGTATTTTCTCTTTATAATGTTCTTCTGGTCTTGTTTTCTCTCACTGTCATGTTTGTCTATTTCTGTTTGAGACTTTTTTGAAATATATTCTCCACATTGCCCATTTTCCTTTCTACAGTATTTTGCTGTGTTGATTTTAGAAGGGGTTTGAAAAGTCTTCCTGTTTATTTTTGGGCTGCTGTGTTCTTCATTTGCATGCAGAAAGTCCAACTGTAAAGGCAATGCATTAGAAGTGTTACCTTGGAATGGTAAATTTTCGGCACAGTAAACTTCTGGTGCGATCTGGTTAATAGATGAGTTTGAGTCTGCTTTTTGTGTTTTGCTTTCCATGCCTTTAAAAGTTTCTGTGCAAGATTCTTTATCTGTCTCCTGTTTTCTTGGACTCCTTAAGTTAACTTGGTCTGTCCTCTGAGTATATTTAGCTTTACTTGGGCAACTTTGTGCTTGACAGTCTTTGCTGGTATTTGGCAAACTCAGCCTCCCTACAGGATTTCTTGTAGGTAGCTGTTCTGTCTGATTTTGGAATGGTTGAGTTTGTGGCTCAGTAGTTTTTGAAACTTCATTGTTGTCAGCCCTTGTGCGCCTTTCTTCTGCATACAAATCTGAATGGACTTCAGTCTTGCTTTTAATTTTCTCTTTATCCTTCTTAGAATATTTTACTTTTCTGAAATTCGCTAATATTTTATCATCAGAATTGGCACTACTATTTTTATTTTGGTGTAACTTATCTTTATCTTTCACTGTAACTGCAAGTAGTTCTCCTGCATCACTGGCAGTCAATTCCATATCTGCACCATAAACAGTTTCTTCACACTTCATCTTATCAGTCAAAAGCAGCTTCTTAAAATCTGGCCTACTTTCACTGTTAAATTTAAGAGCTGAAGAAATAACGCGAGACAAGTCACTTGAACTTTCCTGCAAATTCGTATCATTAGTGTTGCTGCTGCTATTGATACCATGGTAAGGCAGATTATCTGAACCACAATTTTTATCTAAATCCTTTATATTAGGTTTAATTTTTGACTTATGAAGATCTTTATCTTTCTTCCTTTCGGTCACATTTCCACTGAGTGGCAATGAACTATCATCGTGTTGTTTTGTAAGCTCCTCAGGCTGTCTCAGAGATTGTGTATTTTTGACACGAGTAACTAAGGCACTATCGCAAGTTAGTTCGGTGTGTAATTGATTTTCTGCAAAGAGAAAAAATTTAGCAGCTTGGGGAAAGAAAGACTGGAGTACAGTTATCAGAACAAGATTACTGAAAGTTGGACTAGAAGCATGGAAAATTACAAACTTTTTTTAACTGAATACACATATTCTGTGGTTGGTCCTTAAAAATTTCATTAACTAGAGCTAACTTTATATTTTACCAGTGTTGGACTTCTGAAATTGTCTGTAAAGAAAAAGGTATTTTTCTGTAACAAATACAGTTCTCCTTTGGTTATCTTACTAAATTTATTCTCTTTATTTATTATTTATTTATTTAAATTTATTCTCAAAATATCAATTTTGTTACATTTCAGCTGTGTTATTTCAATGAACATTCTTCTACAAATGACTGTCAGAACACCTTTACTTATGGGTGAGAATTCCATTTTTTGTTAGTTTATTACAGTTAAAGAATCTTACTATACCTTCTATACCACACTTCAAGTAATGAATTATTAAATACTAATTCTCAGATAGCTCTGAAAAATAAATTACCTGTACAGAAACACAACATACCTTTCAAAAATATGTTTTTGTCAATGGTTGTTTCCACTGAGTCTACTTCAATTAACTGTTGATTATTTGTACCAGAAGGCAATGATAATGCAAACTTGACTTGATCTGAATGCAATTTTTCCTTTGGCAAAATAGTGGTATACTTATGAGAATTTGGTACTTCACACACAGAAGGTCTATCTTGCTGTTTTGCATTAGCTGTGGCAATTAAAGGAAGCTTCACTGGCAATTCTAGAGATCTGAAAAGAAGAAACTTTACTTTGAAGAGTTTTATTACAGTTTATGTCATAACATTCCATCATTTAAAACATTCCCTTAATAATATATAAAAGCAGAAAATGAAGAACTCTAGTATGCAATCCAGTTCCAAGTCAGAGGCAAATGTATATTTTTTAATGATAGAGAATCCTGCTTTGTGCTGGTGAGATCCTGTGACGAAAGCAGCAAGCTATTAAAATACAAGTTTTGTCTACCACTCTCTATATAAATTCCAAGTTTTTTGCAAATAGGTAATTTCTGAATTAGATTGGAAACTGTTTCCCATTACCTCAAATTTTTTTAGGACAATATACAAAGAGTAGTTGTAAAAAAACCCCACAGTCACTTACCAACTTCCACATTTAATACAACCACCTACCTAGAAGACCGACAGGTACCTTTGAACTGGTCATCAGTAGGACTACTTGGACCAGTTGACAGAAGATAACTCTGAAGAACCAAAAGAAGAACAGTGGGGAACAGAAACAGTTGAATATTCTCTTATGTTTTAAGTATCAGTAATATTCACAGGAGAAAATGAAAAAAAAAAAAAAAAAAAAAGAACGGCCAAAAAATAGAAGTACTGATGAGAGATGCATGATATTCAAACACAGAGAGTCATTTTAAACAAAAGACTTTGTAGCAAAACTTATCAAAACCTGTAACCTACCTGCATCCCAAACAATGTAAAGACTTTTTAAAATTTAGCTGTAGCTAACACGAACTGTATTCTACATATAGAAACACAGAGCAACACTAAGCAACTGCAGAACAGACTACAAAATTAGTATCTTTTCTAAAATCAACTGTAATTTTACCATGACACAAGGAATAACATGGATTATATTTTCTAGAAAAGTTTCACATATTAACTGCAGCACTAAGCAAAGAAAGCAAGTAGCTCGCTCATTGGTGAAGAATGCCACACACTGAAGTGCTATGCTTTGTTTTGTTTTTTTTTTAACCACATGATTTCATCAGGGCTAACTGATACTTAACTTTTAGATACTTTGTAAACAAGATTAAATCCTGAATTTTTACTGCAAGCAACAGCAAAATTTAATTGATTTCTGATTTCACTAGACCGGGGTTTCATTCCAAGTTTTAAGGAACTGTGGTAAATGTTTTAAAATACTTAAATTAAACATTGCACTCATTTAGATCCTTTGAACGTACTATCCTGAAAAGTGAGTTCACTATGGTAATAGTGTGAAAAACATCTTACCTCAGAAAGACTGCTTATTTCTATTGCATTTAAAAGCTTAAAATTCAAAAATGCTTCTATTTCTTTAAGAGTTGTATTCTGCATGTGAAAGAAAAAGCAGTTTTAAATAGATGTATTTTAAGTGATTTCTGACTTAAGACAAGATCTAGAGATGAATCTATGTTGTATTATTTTTAACACTCAGTTGAGCACAAACTAATTTTTAATACCATCTCAATATCTATAAAGGAGACACTGACACTAAAATAGCTATGGATGCACATATACATTGATGGACAAAACAGTAAGTACCAAAAAATTCCATGAAAGCATAATCAAACATGAATGCATAATCAAACATGAATGCATAATCAAACATGAATGCTATCAGATGAGACAACTTCACAGATCTAAGGGGTATATTTTTTAAATCACCATTTTAAGGAGTAATATTAACTTTCAAAAAAAAAAGATAAAAAGCTTGGTTTGGCTGATCTAAGTTTAAATCACATTATTTGCTGCATACCAAACAACTTAGTTTTCGACGAAGCAAGATATTATGAAGCTGCAGCTTTTTTACTTCCTTCTGAAGAAGGATGTTCTCATTCTTTAGCTTCCGAGAATTTTCTTTCTCCACGCTCAAAGCCACAGCTAATGCTTTATTATTTTGTTTTAAAGATACTTTTAACACAGATGAGTTATCTAAAGGAGACAAAATAATTATTTTCAACAGCTTCAATGCCAGGCCCTCTCTGCATTAATTATCACTGTATAATGACATTTTCATCTGTAGGTTTTGGTGGAACAACAGTACTTGCTAATATTAAACAGTTTCTGCTGGCTGTCATTCTGATGACAACTCTGTCAGCTTCATGTTTAAGTTTATTTCATGCAAGGATTCTGCTCTAATCTGGATTATTTTTAATAAGGTTATTTTAAGAAGAAAGTGTTTAAAAATTGATAGTTTCACAGGTATAAAAATGTTCCCAGATTTCTAAAAAGCAAATACGAATTTTATAAATGAAACAGTTCAAACATTTTTGAGCATAAATGTGAGTTTTGACAACAGAAAGGAAAAATATTAAAATCAGAAATATACCTTCCATTATGCTAATGAAAACCTGCCTGCTCGTATTTTATTTTTCACCCCCGGTGACACTGCATATTACCAAGAGAGTAAGTGCCAAAGAGCAAGGACTGAAAATTAGACATTAGGAAGAAAATCTTTACAGTGAGGGTGCTGAGGCCCTGGCACAGGCTGCCCAGAGAACCTGTGGCTGCCCCATCCCTGGCAGTGCTCAAGGCCAGGCTGAACAGGGGTTGGAGCAGCCTGGTCTTGTGGAAGGTGTCCCTGTGTGTGGGAGGGGGTTGGAACTGGATTTTCTTTAAGGTCCTTTCTAACCAAACCATTCTATGATTCTATGATAAAATGGTCAGAGAACTGGATAAATAAACAACTTGTGTTGTATTTATGTGTTGTGTCAGACTCTCCTAAAATTCTCTACATTAATGTCTTTAACAGGCAGGAATTCAGCAGATCATGTTAAATACAACCGCTATTCCTCTTGAAGTCATACACTCTAAGTACAGTAGATGGCTCTGGTTTTATTTTAATAGGACTTACTTATTAACTTAGTCTTAATTTTAGATGCTAAGGAAGCATTCCATTTTGCAGCTTGTAATGTTCCATCTCTCTTCTTCATGTGTCCTTTAACAGCATCCGAGATGAATATGATAGATGATTTAGCATTCGCTTTTTTATCCATCATCAGAATGAACCTGTACATTGTCAAAAGGAATGTCCAAATAATACATGATCTTTCTCACACTTTAAAAATTTAACTTCTATTACCTCTTACCAGGATTTGTCATCGCTGAAGCTGAGAAAATTGCTTCTGTCTTTACCTCTGTTCAATCAATTCCATCAGGTTAATGAATTGTTCAAGACTTAAGTTACATTAGGACAGATGGGCAAAATATTTAATAATCATGAAGACTAAAAGGATAACGGACTTTTGAGCTTGTCCATTCCCTCAAGTTATCTACTGGAGTTTACACTTAAAAGGGAAAAACCACAACGTTCTATCACTTCACAATATGACCATACCAGCCTGTTCTTCGCCAGGAGCAATTTTAATTCGAAGCATTTAAACAAAGCGCATTGAAAACGCTACAAATGTAAGCAAACAGCGTGCACAGGAGTTAAACGGAGCCCGCTCCCGCCGCCCCTCGGGTCCCTCCCGGCCCCACAGGCGAGACTCGGCCTCGCCGCAGGGGCCGCCAACGGCTGCACGCCCGCCAACGGCCGTTGGGCGGCAGCCGCTCCGTTGGGCCGAGCCGCTGGTCGCGGCCGGCGGGGGCGCGAACAGTCCCCGAGTGTCCCAGTCAGGCCAGAGCGGACAGAGCGCGGCCCTGCACCTGCAAACTGATGGTGCCCGCGTTTCATGTTGGATGAGCTCAGAATTAAGTCACCGAGCAACGTCTTAATGAAACGACACGGGAAAGACAGAAAAGATGACAAAACTACCCGAGAATCAGTAAGGCTCCGTGCTGCGAAGGTAAAGCACACAGCTAGGAGGGATACAAACCCAACCCTGTATCTACAGCTGGATTTACACCACAACCAGCATTCACGTTTCCTGATGCTTTGTTGGTAAAACAGGAAAGGTGCTGTAGTGGTTTTGTCGCATACATGCGTAATCGTCCATGTTAGAATAGTTCATGGGTACTCTTACATACATATGGTTACAGCCATTTCTCTTCAGAAATGGGATATGCTAAGTTATTAACCGCTAGTCCACGGTTCCAGTTCTTTTAGTGTTTTTTAAAAAGGAGTGTGATGTGTGTAACTCTTCAACTACGTGTCTTTGCAAAACCATTTTAAATACCAACCATTAGTAATGTTAAAAATAAAACCTAAGTATTAATTGTATAAACACTTAGCATCAATCGCAGTATGCTGTGATGAAGGGAGCAGGGAACTACAGATAGTCCACTTGTCAGATTTTGAAGGTATTATGCTTTCAGTTCAAAGAGTTCCTTTAGGTTAAAAGGAGAAAGCCACGTAATTCCTTCTCAGTGGAAAGTTAAAACTTCTTTCTGGCTGATCTTTAGCTATTAGCAATAGATGAAATGACAAAAAATGAACAGGCAGACATCAAGAGAGTTATGAAAGCAACAGCACTAAATTTAAAAACCAATATATTACAGCAAGTATGCAGGCTGCCTGCATACTTACCAACTTGTAAGGGTAGGAGTCTCTGATGTTAGAATGTGAGCAAGCCCACTTTTAGTTTGGTTCAGGTCATATTAGGACTGGGAATTGCAAGGAAGTATTTCAGTCTAATAAAATATCTTTCCTCAAAATGTGTTCTGAGCCCAAAGGCCTTTGCTCTTTAACACTCCCTTCACATACATTCATTTCCAGTGGCCCAGTCCTCCCATTAGCTCAGGTGGACATTAATTCTTAATATTGATCCAGAAATCTGCAAATTAATAGTAAATGGGTTTGTGGGAATCTCAAGAGAGTTAGAGCTTTAATTTACTTGATGATTTATAGATGTGGGAGGTTGAAATAAAGCATTATGTTCCATAATGCAATAACCATCATAAAAATCTTACCGTTCCACATGCTAACATTACAATATGCTATAAAGTAAATCAAAGGAAACATACATAAGCATCAGTGGCATTATTTTAGAATGTATCTTTATCAACTTATGATTTTCACAATCTGTGAAAATGTTCCCCTTTGGGTGCTGGGGGGACCTCAGTGTCCTTCTATGGGTGCTGGGGGGACCCCAATGTTCCCCTATGTGTGGTGGGGGGACCCCAATGTTCCCCTATGGGTGCTGTGGGGACCCCAATGTTCCCCTATGAGTTCTGTGGGGACCCCAATGTTCCCCTATGGGTGCTGGGAGGACCCCAATGTTCCC
>JAUCNL010019134.1:0-17181 GCA_032353615.1 Micropsitta geelvinkiana | reverse complement strand
CGCTCGATCCACTTCGTCATCAGCTCGAAGACCTCGGCTTCGAGGTGGACCGGGCGGCGCGGCGCCTCCCGGCCCCTGGTCACCAGGCCGGCGTCCGCGCCGTCCGTGTCCAGGACGGCGTGGGTGGACAGGACGGTCAGCGGGCCGACCGCCAGCCCGGCCTCCTTGGCCACGAACGCTTGCAGCCAGCCCAGGCCGATCAGGTTGCCCAGCAGCTTGGTCATGTAGTAGTGGTTGCGGTAGACGGCCGTCAGCAGCAGGTCACCGTCGGGGTGCCGTTGAAGCTCAGGTAGCTGAGGACAGTAGTGACCAAGAAGAACAGGTCTTTGCTGTTTCCTGTGTAGCTTCTGAGAAGAAATGCTCCAAAGGCTGGTTGCTGGACAGTGGTTGCACTAACCACATGTCACCAAATTCCTCCTTGTTTAAAATCTTGGATACCTTCTTTGGGAGTTTTCAGTGAAGCCAAATAATACAGAAAATCTTCAAAACTAATCTTCAGAATTAGTCTTCTTCCTAAAACTTGTAGCAAATATGTTGAAATGTCATCCAGCCTGGAACAGCTCCATCATAGAGTGGTTTGGGTTGGAAGGGACCTTAAAGATCCTCTAGTTCCAACCTCCCTGCGATGGGCAGAGACTTTGAATGCCTGAATTCCACAGATGAATTATCATGCATGCCGGGTCTTTTTAATGTGCTTAAATCTGACGCTGCCTTACTCAACAGAGCTGTTCCCTGTGTGCTTTCAGCATTTCATCTGTTGATCTTTAATGAGAAAGATGAACTTATGCAGTGTGTTACTACTTCTACTTGTTCTGCCTCTACGTGTCTGAAAGACAACAGAGTTCTGGTTTTGAGTAGAGCTGAGAAGCAGCGAAGGATCACACCAAGTGGCAGGGGTTCTGTAGCATCTTGTACTGTAAATATGGAAAATCAGTGTTTGAAAAAGTGAGAAGCTCCCAAAAAATGTTGAAAGAAACCCCAACAAACCAAGCAAAAAAATGTTTGCAGAATTCCAGGTAAAACCAACCAAACAAATTTGTAGGATTTCAGTAAAAAAAAAACAAAAAAACCCAACAAAAATGAGCCCAAACAAAACCCATAAAAAGAAAAGGAAAAAAAAACCTAACACAAAAAACGCAAGAAAACCCCAACCAGCTGATAGGATAAAAGAAGAAGCTGAAGGTCCCCAGAAATGTCCAGGGTGCAAAGCTCCATCAAAGACTCCAGGATGAAAGTTTCCAAAATGCTGCCAACTGGGGAGCTACAAAAAGCCCCAAGGTGAATGGCTGTGGAAACCCCAAGGGCTGATGCACTCCTGCAACGATGCGCTCCTCCAAGGTGTGCGGTGAAACGTGTCACAGTTGGCTGTGGGAGGTGTTGTCAAGCACTGGAACACAGGGTGAAACATTCCAAAGGTGCCGGGCGTTGTGGGATTCCAGAACACACCCAAAGGGAAATACTCTCCTAAATGAAAAGCGTGAAGCACTGCAACAATCTCCAGGATGGAGAGCTTCCAAAAGGGACAGGGTGCAGAGCTGCAAAAAACCCTGTAGGTCAGATATTCCAAAGAACGCGGAGTAGCTCTGAGAAATCCAAGTGCTGATTAACTCCTTGAGGCCCACAGACCCAATCATTCCTCTAATGTCATCATGTAAAGGAGTCCAAAATAGCCTGGATTTGCCGAATTCCAGGAAAAAGACCAAACCTCAAAAGGCTCTCAAAAAAAAAAGAAAAAACACCCCAGGGATGTGAGCTGCCAAAATGCTGCCATGTGGGGAGCTACAAAAATCCTCCAAGGGTGGAAAGCTCCCAGAACCCCAAAGGCTGCTGCACTCCTCGGAGCTGTGCAGTGAAACCCTCCTGCAGGTTGGTGAGCTGATGCACTCGTCCGTGCATTCTAGAACTTCCATTTGTCGTGGAATTCCAGAACAGAAAACAAACTTTGAAGGACTCCACAACAAAGTGTCTACCAGAAATCCCAAAAGCTGATGCACTGCCTCAGAGGCTTGGCGTGAAGCATTCCTGCAGTGATGTTCTCCTCCAGGTCTGGCTGGTGAAGCAGTCCAAGGTTGCCAGGAAATGTAGAATTCCAGCAAGAAAACCTCAAAGCTGATGGTACTCCCCAAACCCCAAAATGCTGAAGCACTCCAGAAATCCCCAGGGTAGAGAGATCCCAAAAGTCTGTTGGGTCAAAAGCTGCCAAAAATCCCAAACAGTGGATAGCTCCCAAAACCCAAACGGTGCTGAACTCCTTGAGGACACGTGCTGATGCATCACCTGAAGACCACGTCCTGAAGCACTTAAAAAACACCAGCTATGGTAAGTTCCAGTAAAAACCCCAAATCTGAAAGGTCTTCCTAAATCCCAAATGGTGAAGCTCTCTACAGATTGCTATAAGGGAGAGCTCCCAGAAACCCTTGGTGTGAGAGCTCCGCAAAAGCCCCGCGGTGCAGAGCTCTGTAAAATCCCTGAGGGGCAGAGATCCCAAAAGGCACAGGGTGGAGAGCTGCCAAAAGTCCAAATTCCAACCAAGGAACCCAAGCTCAAAAGTTTCCCAAACCCAAAATGGCTCCCAGACAAGGCCAGATGCTGGTGGGACGTGCTGTGAAGGAGTCCTGCAGGTTGGCGAGGTGAAGCTCTCCTCCAGGGTCACCTGGTGAAATATTCCAAAATTGCCAGTCATGGTAAATTCCAGGAAAGGATCAGACCTTGAAGGATTCCCAAACCCGAAAATGGCTCCTCAGGGTGGAGATCCCCTAAAAAAGCCCAGGCTGGAGAGCTCCCAAAGAGCCACAAGGTGGGGACCACCCAAAACAACCCAAAAGGTCTCCCTAAAACCCAGATGGTGAAGCACTCCCAAAACCCCTTGGGATGAGAGCTCCCAGAATGCCACCATGTGGAGAGTTCCGAAAAGAACAAAGGGTGGATGGCTCCCACAGATGCAAATGCTGATGCGCACTCCCCAGGGCCACCCATCTTCTTTTGAGGGCACAACCATAACTGGTGTTGAACCTTGCTGTAATCAAGGCTATTGTACCTGCAAGAGCTGGCTGTGGGTGGTTAAAGCTTCCAGTCTGCTGCAAGAGCCAGGCAGGTCCAGCTCCGTGGTGGCTTCCCAGGAGGGAAACAGCCACCTCTCTGTCCTCCCAGCTGCTGGGGGTGCTTTATCAGGACAGCAGTGGCAGGGCACCCACTGTGAGGTCATCTGACATATGAATGCCTCTGGTTTCAGGCATGTGTGTCTTGCCTGCCCACTGCATCTGGAGAGGGAGCCAGGTTTGATAACTGGCTCTGGCTATACACAGATGAGAACTGGCACAGCGAAAGCTGCAGGAACCAGCAAAACAAATGCTCGTGCTGAACGCAGTCAGGCTGGGCTCTGAAAAGGGAATCGTGTCCCCAGAGCAACTTGATTTGTTACTGCAGGATGGTGACGAATTGATAGTAAAGGGGAGGAGGAACAAAGCAAAATGAAATCGAATTGAAAACTCGTTGATTTAATTCACAAATGAAATTATGTTATTTTAAGTAGTGAGTTAAATTCCTATTCCTTCCCAGAAAAATACCCAGAAGAAGAAATTATCCAGTAGTTCAGGTGTATTCAGGCAACCCCAACAAAAAATGACAACAAAGAGGGAAGAGTGTGAAGGGACCAACAAATCAGTTTCCTTCTCTGACAGCGTAACACCTTGTGATGGCAGGTACCTGAATGTGGACTCCAGAAAGCCTCCACACCTGAAGTTCCCCTTGGCAGGGTAACAGAAGTTGGTCTCTAGCAAATTACTGATGGCTGATGGAAAGCTTCTCCCAGAGTCATGCCTGTTATTTCCCCAGTGACACAGTGCCTGTTTCTGAGAACGACTGTTCTGGTCACATTGCTGTGCATGCTGTATAAAGGAAGGTGGGAAGGTCCCTAAGATGGGGCCAGGCCCCCTCACTTAACCTGCTCATTAAAAGCACTTGCACTTCTTTTCTGATTCTGAAGAGTTCTCTGGTCATCTGTCCCTTCAGCTGTAAAGGCAAACTGTCACCCTGAATTCCTTTCTTGCACTCGATGCCCCCGGTCTCTCTGTGTCTCTTGGATTCAAGGTGGATTTCTATTCCTTTCTGCCCTGCAGAGCTTTCCCCATTTCCTTCTTCCTGCCAGCCTGCTGCAAAACGAGCCCATCATGCTGCCAGCCAGAAGGATTTGCACCAACAGGGCAGATGCCACCATTCTAATGTAGCAGGCTCCTGTAGCCTCACCACCGCATTCATAGAATCACAGAACGGTTTGGGTTAGAAAGGACCTTAAAGCCCATCCAGGTCCAAATCGCTGCCAAAGGCAGGGGCACCTTCCACTAGACTGGATTGCTCAAAGCACTGTCCAGCCCAGCCTTGAACAGCTGACCAAGGGTCAGTGAGCTATACCACAGGCATGTTAATGACAAATAGCACAATGGCACAGCTCTTTGGTGAAGTCCTCCTACACCTTCAAAGGATGCCGTGTTGGTTTTCCTTTAAAGCCTGGGAAGCTGAGAGTAGCTAAGTGTCAACGCACTTGGCTCTTGCTTTCTCATCCTTGTCCACAATGCAGCCATAAACCCAGCCTCATTTTTACCTATCCCCTGAACAAGCGCTGTAAACAAACCCAGAGGGAATTAGGATTCAGTCAAAGGGACAGCAGCCCTTTTAACACTTTGGTGGTAGGCAATTTCTAAGGCTGCAGGAAACACCCCCCAGCTCCAGACCCTCCTGTGCCTTGTGCACAGGAGCAGCTGCAGAAGGGCAAGCACCACAGATGGGCCTGGCTCAGTGGCACTTCATCCATAGGTCACTGGTCCACAGAGATGTGCATTGTCACACTGCTCCTTTTCTATTCCAGAAGTTTCATGACTTTGGCCTTAGCCAAAATAGTTGTGTGGGTTTGGTGGGTATCCAAGTGACATGTTAGAAAGAATCAAACACTACATATGATGGAGAGGAAAATGAGTCACTCCCATGGACTCCACGCTCAAAAAAAAAGAAAACCCAACAACAAAAAAAAGGAAGCAAAATGTTGGGATATCTCATTATTTTAGGTAATTTTCGTTACCTTGGCACATGTAATCTCCTTCCGAGATGATGGAATCGATTCACCCTGCAGTTTGACTGCCCTTGTCTTCAGGTACATCTTCACGCGTGAGACGTTTCTCAGCCCTGCTCTTTGCCCATGCATGCCATGTCTTGCCCTGTCTGCCAGTTGTCCTTTGTGGGTGCTGCTGTGACCAGCTCATATGGGTGGGAGACAAGCTGACTTACTGTGCAAAGAGAGGGGATGAGAGGCTGCCCAGCTGGATGGGTACAGGTCCTCCCTATGGCCCTCACCACCGCCAGGGACTTGCCCTGCGTGCTCAGCCTTTGAGAGCTCTGCTCAGAATGCCTCAGGGCTGGGCACATCTGAAACCGTCCTGTGTGGCTCCCAGCAGCCAAGTAACCCTGGGTCAAAGCATTTGGCCACACCTGTGCCATTCACAGCTTCTTCACCTGTCAGCAGGAAGGAGGAAGGAAAGGAGGAAGAGAGACAGAGGGAGGGAGAAAAGGAAGGAAGGAAGGAAGGAGGCTGCATTCAGCATTCCCCTCCAGCAGCTAGAGGCAGAGCAGCTGATAGTCACCGTGGGAGACCAGACGCTCGCGATGTCCTCACCAGGCTCCACCACCTCTTTGCCCAGCGGCCTGTCTGTCCTGATGACTTTCCCAGATGTGCTCTTCATTCCTGAAATTGTGAGTGCTGGCTTTGCCCTGGGGGAGGGCAGATGCTGCCTGTGGGCATCCAGAACGCTTCATGCTGCAGGCGTTTGAGGGGTCAGACTTGGCACTAAGTGTGGGGCTCAGGAGCCACAGGGGTCTGGGGGCAGCCTCCTCGAAGAGAGCCACAAGGCCTAAGCTGGGGCTTTGAACCTCTCCTTTACATTGCAGGGGAATGTGGTTGTGTCCTTGAAACCTTTTGTAACTTCTGCCTAACAAAGTTAAAGGGGTTACTGGGGGGTTTAAATGAGGTTGCAAATTGAGCCAATTAATTAACTGGCAGATGAGTGTAATACCTGATACAGGCAGAGGATAAACTGCTTGCTTAAAGCAGGGGCTAAAGGTTGTCTGAGGTTAATTGTTTGCAGCAGCAAAGAGCCCAGGCTGCTGAAGCGGTGCTGCTGCAGCGTTCCTGAGCTGGGGGTGCAGAGCGCTGGGTCTGAGCGCGTGTGCAACAGCGGGTGAGCAAAGGGTGAACAAACACCTTGGAACTTCTTCCCAGGTTGTAACGTTCTTGAGCAGGCAGAGGGCATAATCTTACTGGAATTGGCACAGGTGATTGAAAGTAGCTGCTGTGAGCAGAGATCTAAAATTTAACCATAATCTCTAACGTTTGTTCTCTGCCCCAGCCATGAAACCTCCTCTCTTACAATAGTTCGAGAGGCTTTTTCTCAAGCCTGAGTACTTTCATGCAGCACTGAGGATTTTGGCTGGGTGCTGTAGGATGGCTTTCAGATTATTTCATGCTAAAATCTTCAAGTTTGTGATCTGGGACCAAATCCTTTCCTGTCACCCAACTCAGTCCACACTCCTGGGACTGGCAACGTTTACCTCATTCTCCTAGTGATAGCAGTCAAGCAAAGAGGAATTAGCTTAAAGCAGCTGGTATGGATGTGTAGAGAAAGGCTTTCCTTCAGCTGCTCCAAATATGCTCTGGGGACTTGCCCTCTGTGCCTGGCACCTAAGAATAAGCTCCAGGTTTTCTGCAGCTGCATGAGAAAGGGTGCAAAGTCCCTGCTGAGGTTCTGTCTGGGCAGACACTGCCCGGCCATCCCTGCCACTGGGTTGTGTTAATCCTGGTGCTCAGCACGCTGTTAAGCAAGGTACTGGCTATGCCTTGAACCCTTTGAAATTCCTGTCTCCAAGGGATTTGGCAAAGCAGCTTGCTTAATGAGACCGAAAAATTAAAGCACCCTATCCCTTGGTTTGGGTAAGGTCTGGAAATGTGCATCCTGAAGGCTCTGGAGCCACCCAGGAAAGAAGAATGCTGCATAACCAGATTTCCCCATCTCCAGAGGTGTATGACTCTAGGTTGTGCAGCTGTATTATCTCTGCTGTGTACAAAGGAGGTGGCTGCCTTGAATCACAGCATTGGGAATGATAAAGAGTTTCCCAGTCTCTACAGGAATCTGAGATTGACTGCAGTGAGTGGGTTAATAGGGTAACTACAGAATAAAAATGAAAACTGGGATTAAAAATGCTAAGATAGTCTTGAAAATGCCAGAAGGTCCTGCCTGCAGCTCAGGCGATTGCCACATACGGATGTGCTGATTAAAACTACCCTTTTTATTCTCTGAGTCTGGGTTTAATTCCTGTGATCTTCTTATTTGAAGAGCTTTCTGCATATACGGATAGCCAGGCCTACGTGGAAAAGCTGAACGAGGCTGAAAACAGATAGGTTTGCTTTGTAGAAGGTGATTAAAAAGATAGATAAGGTTTTCTTAGACTGGTCCCCAAATTGCTATGGGTTGTTACTGAAAGCCTCTTGACCCTTCCCTCGGTTTTAGGAGTTTGCTGAACAGCACCATGAAATCAAAGTCACCCATGAAACCATGTCAAACATACTTGCCTGAGTGAGAAATCACATCCTGCAGAAAGGGGAGATGGCGAGTGGTAAGAAATGAGAAGTGATGGTTGTCCCCCCAGCCTTGCATCTCACCCCAATTGTGTTGTGTTTTAAGGGAGCAGCTGTAAGGCTTTCTTGTGTGATTTGTTATGAGTAGGCACTTGGATGCTGGAAAAAGCTGTCCTTTTACTGGAGAGTAAAATTGGCCATATTACCTCCTTTCAACCTGTTCTCTGTCCTTTCAGCGTAACGTTTGCATGTGGCCTTCGCTAAGGCCATGCTGTTTGTGCAGGTGGGCTGGGTTTGACACCACTCCTTTCAGGGATCTGCCACACTGCGTGTGAACCAAATGTGCCCTTCTGAAACAGGCCTGTGCATTGAAACCAGCGTCCTGAGCACACTGATGTGGGCAATGACACCAAGAGGCAGGGTTACAGAGAGGCTTCCTTTGGGTCACCATCGGAGACAGATGCTCCAAGCTAAATTCCCAGTTTCAAATGAAGGCAATTGCAGCTGAACTCAATTGCATAAAAGCATCCCTGGGATATTGCCATGAGCAGTGCTAGTGCTAGAGGTATGCATGGCTTTTGGCTCTGTCCTGGATAAGCCAGTTTATCCCACGCTCACCTTCTCTCCTCCTTTCATTTTCAGATCTTTGGGGGCCTTGTCTGGATCCTGGTGGCATCCTCGAAGGTCCCGTTCCCCATAGTGCAAGGCTGGGCGATGTTTGTCTCTGTGTTCTGCTTCGTCATGTCCACCATCCTCCTGTGCCTCTACATCTGCAGCGTGCATGGGGGCAGCAGCTTCTGGGTCACCTTGGTAAGTGGACGTGACAAACCTCAGGGCCTCTCTTCTCCCTGGTATCACTGGTGGACAACTGTCTCCTTTTCTGCTACTGCACAGGCTGGGGTTCCTTTTTAGCCCCTTCTCAGTGTGTTCCCTTTTTGGAAGTGACCGTGGGATCCTTGTTTCTTAGGATGCCATCTACCAGTCAACAGCAGCTCTCTTCTACCTCAGTGCTGCTGTGTTGGAGGCCTACTCCACCTATGTCCTTGGTTTCCCTCTGACGTCAGTGACCAGCTACCGGGAGAACATTGCTGTGGTGGTGAGTGCCTGGCAAGCAGGGAAAGGAAGACAAGGAGGTGGCTGTGGAGCAGCCTCAAGCGCAAATCTTTACTTGCGCCAATCATTCAGGGATGGGGCAGAGAAACTAGTCCCAGTCCTACTATGTATGAATGCCTCCAGACATGTGAGAGTCAATAGAGATATGAGGTGTTTGCTTAGAGCAGGAGCTCATACCGTATAATAAAAGTTAACTGGCTGATGTGTTTTTCCATTATAGGTATTTGCATTCTCATCTGCCCTGGTGTACGTGATCCATCAGGTGTTCTCGCTCCTGCGATGGAAATCATCCTAAAAGCCTCCCGCTGCAAGTGTGTCTTGTGGTCACCCCGTGAATACAGAAGTTGTTCAATGACTGCAGTTTCCAGGCTGGGTTTGGGTTTTGTTTTCTAATGTAAATACTATAAAACACAAAGCTTTTAATGTGAGACTTAACAGGCAAGGCTGCTTCCACTGGATCTGATCCAATGACTGAAACAGGAAGGGACAGGAGCAGCTGTTTCTGATAAATACTCTGGCAAGGCTTTTAAAAGGGAGTAAAAAATTTTTCCTACTTGCAAAACAGGAATTGTCTACGCTGTTGTTGGAGTATGTTGGTGTTAGAGGGAGGAAGTCTTAGGTAATCAAAAGGTAATCAGCAGGTTTAGGTAATCAAAGACCTGATTCCATTGTTTACTCTTAAAGGCCTTACGACTGTCAGCTAGTCTTTCTTGCTGGGATTAGCAGTACTGCTGTTTGTTTGGATGCAATATTTTGTATTTCTTTCTAGCATCTTTTCAAGAAGAAGAAAACTCTGCTTTTGAGATGCAGCCATTTCCTTCTCTGCAGAGAGTAAGCAGTGAATATGGAGCAATAGAGATGACGGCTCTTGAACAGCATCTTTCTTTCAGTTTTGCACACATAGCACGGGATACACTTTTTTGGTTGTAGGCCTCCGATATCAGTGCTGGTCCTGAAAACACAGTCTTTATTGTTGGCCATTGTAGCCTTTTCAGTACTTAAAAGTAATAATCTGTATATATATCCAGCTTCTTAATTCATAAACTCAAGCTGCATTGCTCCAGATATGCTCAGTTTTACAGCTGGTTGACATCTGGGCTTTACGTTTTAATGCATTGACAACTGATTTCTAAGTTTGGGGAATCCCTCCAGGCCACCCCCCCCCCCCAGACCCCAAACAAAACAACAAACACCCAAGCCCCAAAGCAAACAAAAGAAGACCCCCACCACCAAACCCCCCAGCAACAGCAAGAAGCAAACGTGGCCTCATCTAGCAGAGCCAAACACAAGAGAAATGTTAATTAATATCTAGTATGTTCCTGGTTGTGACTCCTTGCAACTCTGGGCTTTGTGCTGGCTTATTTTTCACAGAAACATCTGCAATTGTTGACCAAACAAGAGTTTCATACCATTTACAGTGATTTTTTTTTTTTCCTAGAACTACATCTATTTTCACTGTTACTGTTTTTCCTAATCTGTAAACTGCCCACTAAGGTGCCTTTTAGGGACTTGTTTTGTACGGTAATGCTGCTTTTTATTTGGATTATGGAGATCATTAATATCCAATTATTTATAGGCTTGGGCCAGAGCATATAGGCATCAGGTACAGGTCATATGCCTCACTGTATTTTTTACTGTCTGATCAGATTAACTACAGAAAATCGAGAACTTTGTGTAACAGACTAAACTGCTGAGGTTCAATTCCTCTACCTGTTTTGAGTCCCTAAATTTCATTTTCTTTCTGTGAGAAATGGCATGTTATTTTCCTCTCTGCCTGTTATCGTGCTGTGAGAAATGGCATGTTATTTTCCTCTCTGCCTGTTATCTTTCTAGGGTTAAAGAATCATCTATGGCCTTTTCCTTATTTTCATTAGCTGTTAGCTTCACCTTTTGATTTAAAGTCACTTTACAAATATTCTTTACAAGAATTTCACATACTCTTTTTCTGATCATCATAATGGCAAGCTCATGGTTTTCATACTTAGGACTATGTGTTACTTATGGTACATTTTGCATTCAAAAAACCTTCCTGGTCAAGTAAAACTACATTTCTTCTTTAGGAGTACAAATGGGGAATTTCTCGCACATGTTAAGGCGTCTTTGTACAGTGTCAGATTTTTGTCCTTAAGATTTCACCTGATTTATGTATTTCCTAACTTAAAGCTGAAGTAGAAGAAGGTGTATCTTGTGTTAAATGTTTTGTACTCTACTTATAGACCCCATTGGTGTTAACAGCTAATGTGTTATCCCAGTAATTGCTGTCACAGAATAGTTTCCTCCTTTGCTGTGAGGTCTCTTTATAATGAATTTTTTTCAGGTCCTGGATTCTGTTTCTGAAGATGTTGGGTTCAACATAGAAATAAAATGGATCTGCCAGCAAAGGGTAAGTAAATGTACATGCGCCTGACTTTGATACTTTGCCATTTTCATGGCTAAAGCTTGTATTTTAACCTGGCAATTAATGAGCTACAAAGGCATAATTTGCGGGTTTTTAATGTGACTCTCTTCTTTTATTATAACCCACTGTCTTTAAAACCGGGAGTATGGTAGCATCACTTTAGCCAATGAACAAACTTACTCTTAAAACCAATAGGAAGTATTTCTAGGACTGAGGTCATAGTGCAGCTCAGACTGCTTGTAGCTGAAGACCCTTTTTTAAAGTCTCTGGATCACTACAGATCAGGCGTGCTGTACATGGGAAAAGTGACAAGAAATTCACACTCTCCTGGGCTGGCGCAGGAACAGCTACAACATGGTGCAGTGATACAAGCAGCTCTTCCCTTCTAGTTAGCACTGCTGTGGACTCTGCTGGATTGCTTAGTGCTTCGACTGGAAGCAAACAGTTGTCAAGGCTAGGGCTGCAAGTCTGGAGTGATGGAAGGAAACTAGTAGTAGTAGGTGGAAGGCTGCATGCATGGAGACATGCTACAATGCTCTCAGAGATAGCAGAAAGACTGGTACCTGCTATTCTCAAAGACAAAGGGGACCTAGTTTATTTCTACAAATTTGCTGTTGCGTTTTTATATTTAGAAATAAGAACACAAAAATATCTGAAATAGTTCTTAGTGATGTTTCATGGAATTCCTTTGTGTGTTCAAAATTAGAAAAGGCTTCCTAGAAACTCTCTCCTTGGATGGGATGACAGTGAATTTTTTAGTGGAAGTTGCAGCTGGATTCAAACAGCAGCACCTCACAGACCGACAGTCCTATGGAGCTGTAACTAGTGCTCAGCAGGCTGAAGGAGTGACTTCTGTATTCAGACTGGCAAACTGAATTCTCATTTTGCTCAGGTTGAATGAGATACCATTGCTGATTAAAATAATTTTAGCGAGCATTAATCTAAATGGCTGAAATTTCTCCTTTTTCTAGGATGGACAGTGGGATGGCAACTTGTCAGCTTACTTCGATATGAACCTCTTTCTAGATATTATCCTAAAAACTGTTTTGATGAATGCCGGAAGAAGAAGAATTGTGTTTTCTTCTTTTCATGCAGATATTTGTACAATGTAAGTTAAGAAGAGATAAATCATGTGTTTTCTTTTCTTTTTTTTTTTAATGGTAAAATTTACTTTGGACACAAGACTACCCAATAAGAAACAAATAACCCATAATCTTAATGGAGCTAACCTTTGGGTGCCAAACAGTTGGGAATTGAAGCAAGACCGCTTTGCCATCAGAGCCGTGCCAAAAATAAAATAGGAGAATAAAGTAGCTAGTTTTTTTCTAGTCCTTCCTGAATGCTTCAGTCTTTCTTGACACAACAAAAAAGGTCAAGATTTCTTCTGGTATTACAGTCTTTTTCAATCATACTTGAGGTGTACTCAAGCCTAGCTTACAAACAAAATCACTTTGGTACATTCCCCGCCACCGCCCCACCCCCCCATATCTGCCTTTTCCAAAGGACAGAAAATGAAAAGACTTTGGATTACCTGTTTTTGATTTGAGTTTTTCTTGGTTGGTTGGTTTTAAGCAGCTTGCTTTTGTGCTGTGGGATGTCCTATTGAGGGTATTGGGGCACAGAAAAAGCCTAGGAGTTAAACAAGAGTACAAACAGTTGGGTTACATAGAAACTAACAATCTGCTGTAGTACTTTGTAACCAGAAGTGATTTAGCACTGTTAATGAAAGGCTTCATGGAGATGACTTTTGATGAGAGACTGCGCTGATGAAATACCACTGTAGGGTAAATGGGCAGGAGAAAACCAAATCGAAGACCGTAATTCTCCTCAAGATTGAACTTCCCTGCTTTTTAATGCATTTGCTCCTTACAAACTCTTTCCTAACAGGGTTCGGCACAAGCAAAACAAGTATCCTGTGTTATTTCTCATGCAAGGAGAATGTAATCTTTATCCAGAACTTATGGATCTTAGATCTCGTACAACTTCTATTGCCATTACAATTGCGCAGTTTGAAAACTTGCTGGTAAGCTGACCGGTTCTGGTACTACTCTGCACTAAAAGGAAACAAACTTGCTACAACTTGTAAAGTTATTGGGTTTGACGCTAATGCTTAAAATTACAGCTAACCTCATAAAAGAAATACAGTAACATTTGGTGACTGCCAAAATAATGTCCTTCTTTTCAAGTATCTGTTTAAAAGTGTTTAAAAAATAGTGCTATCAATAAGCCCTTTATTATGAGTGAAATTGTAAGGAGGTGCAGGTGTCAAAAGCTCAAAAACCTGATGTGGGAGTGTTTCAGAAACATGGATTTTAATCAAAGTCTTGCTTTTCAGGGAGTTAATGTGCACTCTGAAGATCTGCTGAGGAATCCATCCTTTATTAAAAGGGCCAAATGTAAAGGCCTAGTTATTTTTTCATGGGGTGCTGACGCAAATGACCCAGACAACAGGAAGAAGTTGAGAGAATATGGTGTTCATGGGCTGATATATGACAGGTACTTAATTGTGCTTTAAAAATAATAACTAATACAGCTGAGAGATCATTGCATCCTGGTTCTTGTGAAATTTCACATTGCTTTTTGGTTGACAGGGTGCAGAATACGTCCCTGCTGACATTGCTGCATATTGTTTTACTTTGTTTTAAGTTCCAAGTATAAAAAATAGTTAATTCCCTTCAATCTGTTCTTGACTATTGGGAGTCCTTCCAGAGTGGTGGGTTCCTCTGGTTTGCCAAAGGTCTCCCTGCTTGTACTGTATACAAGGTCTTTCTGTTCATTGCTGGAAAAAGAGAATTACAAGACTTGTACCTGAGGATCAGCTTCAGACTGTAGTCATTGAAACATAAGTTCTCTTTCTTGCTACAGCAGTGCGACGTGTTGTGCCTCTCCTATAACTCAAGATTGAGGCCCTTCTAGTAGGTGAAAAGTATCTCTGGACTAGTATGCAGATGAACAAGATGACGCTCTGACTCTTTAGTGTACAGTCATCGAGTTGTTAGGAAATCTGATCCTGTAGCATGCATAACTTGAAGTGATAAGCTGTTAGCCTACAGACAGGTGGGGTGTTTTACTCAAATACTGATGCATAAATTGTTCCTATGAAATGCTCCTCTGATGTCTCCTAATCCAGCCTTCTAAAGTTCTTAATACTCCTGAGTAATAGATATGGTATATCTATATTTCTAGGGTAAAGCAGTAAAGTGGATGACATCCTTATTTCTGACTTCACCTTGCTTTTATTACTTTAGATACTTAATTGCTTAAATAATGTTGTGTTTATGTCAAGGCAGCGGGTCTGCTACTTGTCACCTTAACTTCCCTTTGTGCTGTTCAGTGTGTTTTAAGTTGCAGAATGATAGCAGAACACCTCTTAGCTTTTGATGACTATCCAATTCATTGAAATTGCTCATAGGATGAATTCTGTTGTGGATTTAACTGGGGAGTGTGTGTGTGGGAAATTAACCTTCCTGCACTATTTGGACCATCTAGATTATTCATAGTGATCGTGTCTCCTCTTACCACCTGCCCCCTGTATCTCTTCCATCTTGCTGACATCTTTCACTTCTTTGAGAAGAACCCCAAAATCAATAGTAATTCCACAGCTGTTAAAAAAGAAGTACATCAGTGGTGCATTTTTTCAGTCTTGTCCAAGTTACAAACTGCAGCTGAGTAGCAAAAATTACCTCAGTGCAATTGTTGGAGACTCTTAACTCTATTTTCTAAGTGGTATTGACTTTTTTTCCAAATATTGGAGTTTTCCTTTATAATTCTCAGTTATTTTCCAGAATTTACTATTTGTCTGAATAGAATAAATTTCATCCTAATATGGGTTCCTTAAAAGGAACATGACACTTCCTGAAGATTGCATCAGATATCCCAAGCTGGACACTTTGAAATGTGGTTGGTACCTGCAAGTCAAGTCCTGTATGGCATGTCTAAATGTAAAACCTGGCAGCAGGTGTTTCCATTCACAGCTGGAGCTGCTGGGTAAAGAGGCAGTCTTTCAAATCATTTGAGAGTACATAGGTAGGAGATTTAATTGATATTAAATAGGTATGGTGTGAGCATCCGCCTTCTGTGCTGCTTGAAGTTTAGAAGTAGATAAGTTTGAAACTAATATGGAGCAGAACTCAAGGAGGAGATGTATGTGCTTGTTTCTAGGTGCAGATGTAAGCAGGGACTGCAGTAATCTGGTTATTACTGTAAAGGCATTTTTTGGAATCACAGAATCAACTAGATGGGAAAAGTCGAGATCATCAAGTCCAGTGGCTACTCCACCACTGCCAAGGCCACCACTAAGCCATGTCACTGAGTGCCTCATCTGCACGGTTTGTGAACACTTCCAGGGACCGTGATTCCACCACTGCCATGGGCAGCCTGTTCCAATGCCTCATTGCCCTTTCTGTGAAGAAATTATTCCTAATATCCAATCTAAACCTCCCCTGGTGCAGCTTGAGGCTGTTTTCTCTTGTCCTATCACTTGTTACTTGGGACAAGAGACTGACCCCACCTCACTACGACCTCCTTTCAGGCAGTTGTAGAGAGCTGCAAGGTCCCCCCTGAGCCTTCTCTTCTACAGACTAACCCTACACCCAGGTCCCTCATCTGTTCCTCATCACTTTTGTGCTCCAGAGCCTTCACCAACTCCATTGCCCTTCTCTGGACCTGCTCCAGCACCTCAATGTCTTTCCTTTAGTGAGGGACCCAGACCTGAACACAGGATTTGAGGTGCATCCTCAGCAGTACCCAGTACAGGGGAACAATCACTGCCCTGGCCCTGCTGCCACACTATTGCTGATAGAGGCCAGGATGCTGTTGGCTTTCTTGGCTGCCTGGGCACAAGCTGGCTCATCTTCAGCAGCCATCATTCAGCACCCCCAGGTCCTTTACTGCTGAGCAGCTTTCCAGCCACTCTTCCCCAAGCCTGGCACATTGTATGGGATTGTTGTGGCCCAAGGCAGGACCCAGCACTTTGCCTTGTTGAACCTTGTACCACTGGCTGCAGCCGGTCCACCCAGCCTGTCCAGTTCCCTTTGCAGAGAGCAGATTTTGTTCTATCAGATTATCAGAAATACTCAGCAGAGCACCTGATCCTGTGGCCTTCAGAGGTGTGAATCAATTTTGTTGCCATTGACAGAGGAGCTTTGTTTTTCTTTATAAATTGTTGCCTTGCATAAATGAAACAGTAATTGATTTATTTGTTACATGGGATAAAATACTGTGCCCTGACTTTGCAGTTTGATGTCAACCTGCAAGCTTGCTTTAAGCTTTTGGTGGAGTTATGACAAAAACGGAGCAGAGTGAAATATGTAAGAGTTTAGTCACTTACTATGGAATGATTTATTAAAATACAAAGTGGTTAATGATTCTATTAAAGCTCATTATGTCATTTTATGCTGTGTCAAAGGAAGCAATTAAACAAAAAGGTAATTGCCCCAGGTTAACTCTTGAAAGTGATAAGAATTTAATAGCTGGATTATGTCTTTGGAATTTATACAGGATGCAGCAAACCAGCAGGTATCATGCACGTTATTTACATAATACAGAACTCCAGAAACCTGATTATTGTGATCAGTACATAATAACCTGATATTAGAAGTGCATTAGTTGGAACATGGAGATAGTCAGTGTAATTTCATACGTATCTACTTGCCCATCTGTTTATTTAAGGTTTATTTAAGCGCATGTTTTCCAACTTTTTTGTGTGCTGGAAAAATAAGAAAATTATCATTTTCACTGGTAGTTCATGCTGTAAGCTTGTTACAAAATCTTTTATTTTGTGCATTTGATGAGAACTAGTTAAAAGAACCATTTGTAGTGCAGTGATACACTGACTTTACTCACTGTGTATGTGACTTCAAGGCAAAACTAAATGGAATAACAGTGGTTAAGGCAAAACTAAATGGAATAACAATGGTTAAAGCAAAGGCTAAGATAATGTGTGTTGAAAAGATTGTGAGGCTTGTAGCAGTCTGGAAAGAAAGAAAAGATGGTAGAAGTGGAGATTTACTTCTACAAAAGTAGAAGTAAAATATCTTGATCCATTTTG
>JAUCNL010017371.1:0-23021 GCA_032353615.1 Micropsitta geelvinkiana | reverse complement strand
TTTACTGTGAGGGTGGTGAGGCACTGGAATGGGTTGCCCAGGGAAGTTGTGAATGCTCCATCCCTGGTGGTGTTCAAAGCCAGGTTGGATGAGGCCTTGGGTGGAATGGTTTAGTGTGAGGTGTCCCTGCCCTTGGCAGGGGGGTTGGAACTGGGTGATCTTAAGGTCCTTTCCAATCCTAACTATTCTATGATTCTATGATTACTATTGCATCACTGAAGAACAGTGGCACAACTTACATGATCTGGTATTTACCATACTAGGGAAGACTCAAGTGGCAGAAGGGATGGAGAAAGATGCCTTATGCCAAATACAGTTTCAAATGTTTGAATTGCCAGTAGCTTGATAAGTTTCCAGTGACAGTGGATATGTCTTGCGAGAACTGAAGTGCAATATGTTAACAGTGAGTGTCTGCGTTATAATGATCTGCCCCAAGAAAAGAATGACAGTTCTGTAAAGGCTTATTTACATGAAAGAATATACTTATATGAAAGAAAGTATACGTAATTGTGGAGATCAGGAAGATCTTTGCATGAAGTTTTCATGCTAGAAACTACATTCAACTATTCTGAAAGTAATTTCAGAATGTCTCCATATCCTAGAAAACAATTCCTGACTCATTTGCATGTGCAATATTGCTAATCTAAAAATATTCATTTAGATTTCATCCCAACTGGAAATAAAGACTCAGTCATAGCTTGGTAAAAAGCATTTGACAGGATTCTGCTTAGTTAAGAAATGTGGTCAAATTAATTACAAGACAAAATTAAATCGAGGTAATAGAATAAAAATTGTGAGTTTTATAAAATATTTAGTGGGTGATATAGAGAAGCCTAATGTTGCATTTGATACAGAAGACCCTTTTTACTTTTGAAGACGAACAGCTCTGTTATTAGGGGGAAGTCAAATGTGACTCAGAAATTTTGGAAAACTAGGTTTAACCAAAGGAAAAGTGTAGAAATAAAGAAAATACAGAGTGAGAGTTAAGAATTGCAGAAAGCCAGGTGATGGGAATGAAAATGAATTGTTGGGTTCTTTTGTGGTTTGTTTCTTTGTTTGGTTTTGTTTGTTTGTTTGAAAGTAAGGCTGGAAGGTTTTGACTAAATGGGTATAGTTCAGTAATAGCATTGAATCAGATTAATGTACTTGAAATACTGACACTAAACTCATATGTTTAAATTGAATAGATTTATGCAATTGCCGTACCTCAGCTGAAGATGAACTAAATTAAACATCTGTATCATACTGGTGATTGATGGTGCACCTAACAGTATGTGGAATATAAGTATATTAAGGAAAAGATACATAAAAAAGGATATAAAACATTGTAGGGCAAGTAGCGGAAGGAACATAACAAATGTTATGGAAAATGGAAATGCTTTCAAAAAACCCATCTGATTTTCAAGTATGCCTTAAGAAGATGGCATTTTGTTAGTTCTTTGAGAAAAGTTAAAAACTTTTCTTTCAAGATATCAAAAGAAAATTACTTTTTGCAGGTGTTTTAACTCACTTTCAGTTTTCATCTTTAATTCAATTTCTGCAAAATATTGGAATGACAGAGAAAAGGCTTGAATAATGAAGAACTGAAAGTGGGAGGTATATTTAATGACTCCTGAAGAAGCTTGATGGAAGATGAATGTTGCCAAGTTGGCTTGGTATAACTTTTTACGTGATTTAGATTGGCTGATACAGGCACAGGAGTTTTTATGTGATAGATTGCTGTAAGCAGTTGTTTGAGAAAATGGAGGGATGCTAAGTCATGTTGCAGACCTTCAGTAAAACTAATTCCTGCGTTAGTTTAGCAGTATTTGGGTAGTAATACCTTTTTTAGATTACTATTTGAAACACTTTTCATGGTGACCGCGAAGGAAACGTAAAATGTTTAAAAGTGATAGTGCAGTGACAGAGGCACAGGGGAATAATGCTTATGAAATTATAGTAATGCTGATCCACAGTCAGTTGAATGTGTACTGCTAGAGTGATGTTACAGCCAAAGGATAATACGTTTTCAGATGTTGAAACAGAAGATCTACATTAGAGATTTGCATTTCTTTTCCGGACCATTTTTTAGTGTAAAAGTTGGACCTTTAGGGACCTGCACTGTGCTGGAGTACCACGGCTACTTGTACTCCTGTTTTGAAGGGACTTGTATATTCTAATAATATTCTTGAGGAAACTGTCAAAAAAATAACAGTGTTCAGCAGTCGGTCAGTGAAGTACAATTAACTTTTATCTGTATTTCTCTGTAGCCTGTAGAATGGCTGGGAGAAGTAGAAGAGGTTTGAGAGCCGGTTCTTTCACGCTATGCTCATTTAGTTAGAGAATGCTGTTCTGCATTGTTCTTTTCGTTCCTCAGGCTTAGTTTCTTTAAGCTGTCTGTTGCCCAACCAGAATAGGTGACCGGAGGTGGTATCATCTTCACTTTCTCAAGAAGATAGCAGTGTGGAGCAAGGAGCATTTAATGAAGCTGTGCTGAGATAATAAGGAAGACCTATCCGTGTGATGGCATGTGTAATTGAGCACTGCGCCTTCATAGGAACATGTGTCCTTTCAGAAATAAAATGAATAAGTTTCCATGGACATTACCACAGATTTAACTGGATCGACTTCACTGTGGTGGGAGCTGTTACGTAGATTGCCGATCCCGAAGTTTGTTAGCAGTACACATGGTCTTCCTTAAGATTAAGGAAATTTATGGAACTTTTCTGTAAATGTGCTGATGCTTCCTTCTCCTGCCCCAACCCCTGAGAGTGGCCATGTCTCCTGGGACAGGTTTCCTTTCGGTGTTTATCTGAGGCCTGCAAAAAGTGAAATGACATACTGCTCATGTAGGAATTCACAAAACTGTAGTTAGTGGTATATTCTAGTTTGCAATTAAACCTCACTCAAATTATTTGTCAAGCAGAATTTCATCCCTCTTACTTTATATTTTGCAGGAAAAGGAAGACACAAATCTGGATTCCTTGAATAAATTTGCCTTTTTTTCAACAACTCAATGAAATGATGCAGATTTAAACCATCTGTCCTTGCTGTCTGTAAGTATAGGAACTGTCTGAAATTCAAGACTATTTAAAAAGTGTCTTTTGCAGCATCAAACTTCCTAGATTTGTCAGTGGAGAAATCTTTTTCTGCTAATATATACATAAGGTTCTTTTTCCTACTTTCTAACCAGAAGTTGAAGTTAAGCTGTTATAATTTGCCGTGATAACATTTGGAATCTTCTAGGAGGGTGGCTTTTTTTTCTTTGGAAATTTTTTACTTGGGAATCATTAAAGAGAAACAAGCAAACCTTTCTCTGTGCTGTAAGTTAATGTTTTTAGGTAGGTACTTAGAATACAGCAATAGAAGTGGTAAGACCTCCTCTGTATTGAAAAGGGCTTGATTTCCTCATAGAAATTTTAACTGAGTAATTGTAGCTTGCATATCCTAAGGCTTTGGTAAAATTCCATATGTACTTATGTACCACAAACCTGAAGAAAGCCTACTGGAGTATGTGGCACTTCGATATCTAATGTTTGCTAGCATATTTACATTTTGGTCCAACTGTCTTGGGGATCAGTGAACTGACAATATTAAAATGCTGGAATGCTGATTCAGATTAGCAGGATTCATGGTGATGTTTCTGAAACTATCGATTTTCAGGAACTTTGCATGATTTAAAAATCAAATTGGGAGTTTTTGTTTCAAAAGTTCGTATTTACAAACCCATTTTATAAACATTCCACTCAATGAGACATATTGTATTATATTAATGATATTAATGTGTAAATTGAATAAAATATCTACAAAATGCAGGACACTACAGTTTCTATTTTTAGGATATGCCATAGAATAGAGGAGCATATAACAAACTGGTGCAAGGCATAAATTGGATTGACTCATAAGTAGTTAATATTTTTTTATTGTTTAGTATTAAGGAAATATTGCTGTCAGAAGGAAAAAAATATCAGACTGTACTTAAAGGAAGAACAACACTCCTGTCACCTAGAAGTGTTTGTAAAGCTTGATGCCAAAACCTGAAGTATTCCTTTTTTGATGTTGTGGTTCACTCTAATGCGGTTTTATGCTGGAAAGTATTGGCTGCTTTCAGTAATATGTCTTTCCTGTAGCTGCTTTTAGTCTGGAAGGAAATTTTATGCTTTTTAAGGTAAAAAGGTTTTCTTTTTCATCCTTTGAAATCTGTGGATCAGCAAGTCCACATAGAAGATTAATAGATGAAAAAAATCCCAACCAACCAACCAACCAAAACCCACTTGCTAGAATTAGGCCTCTTGTGGTCGGTAAGTCCCAGGCATACTTTCGTGAACCATGAGGGGTTCCCACTTAAGCTTTCATTTGTTGCCTAATTGATGGGCAGACCAGCTATGCAGTAGGGTTGGAACCAGCATGCTGTGGTGCTTATGACTTGTGGTTTAAGCCCAACTGGTAACTCAGAACCATGCAGCTGTTTGCTCACTCTTCTTCTTCCTTTCACCACTCCCAGAGGGATGGGGAGGAGAATCAAAAGAATCAAAGAACTCCCAAGGGTTGAGATAGTCCGATAACTAAGGTATAACACAAAACTACCGCCAATAATAATGATAACTTACTACCACTAATAATAATAATGCTTAGGAATATAACAAAGGAAGAGAATACAGTTGCTCACCACCCACCAACCAATGCCCATCCTTACCCGAACAGCAACCTGCCCTTCCGGGTAATTCCCCCCAGTTTATATACCGGGCATGACATGCTGTGGTATGGAATACCTCTTTGGCTAGCTTGGGTCAGACGTCCCGTTTTTGCTTCCTCCCAGCTTCCCATGCTCCTCCTCACTTGCAGAGCATGAGACTGAATAAAGTCCTTGATGAAAGTAAACATGACTTGGCAAAAACTAAAAATGTCTGTGCTATCAGCACTGTTCTCAGACTACAATCAAAACCTCAGCACTGCACCAGCTACTGAGAAGGAGAAAAATGACTGCTGCTGCTGAACCCAGGACGTGACTGGACATGTTTGGGGCTGTGTGTAAATCTTCTGGTTAATTATTATGCTGTTGATCCACTTTATGTGTAAACGTGTTGGAAGTCATTAGGCAGGGAAGAAGTGGACAAAAGAGATGCAGAAAATAAAGCACCTGGCTTACCTTCTGGGCTTGTTAATAGAAGTCAGCAGGTGAAGCTGTTCAAAAAAATCTTTAAACTGGCATAAGTGAAACACATTTCTGGAGTGAAGGAAGTGTGCAGGATGGATTCCTCACAGTGCTGCTCTTCATCCAGGGGTTCGCTTACGGTTTAGACAGTCAGTTTGAGTAGTTTAGTAGCAGTTCATGGCATGTTCTATGTGAAGCTTGATCTATATATAAGTGGATCTGATATAAATAACGCTTTATTTTGTTTTGATCTTAAAGATACCTGCAATCTGCAGGTGCAACCAATATAAAAGCATTTAAAGATACATCCACGTTTTCTACTAAAACTAGAACATTAATAATAAAATAGGTCAGGATTTTAGTACAATATAATACTTCCTCTGAAGGAACGGATAAATCTGGTTTGTGACTCAATATGCTTTTTGTGCATAAGTAGTAATGTACAGTACAGATTGGCATCAACACATTTCAGTTCAGTTTACATGTTTTCCTTTACAAAGGAAGAGATGCCAGCAACAAACTAATGCAGGGTATACGCAATAGGATATTTGGACCTGCTTTGTAACAGTTTGATTCCACCATAAAATTGTGGGGCTTGTACATAATATATAGCTGTGTGTGATTTCTTACTATTTTCCACCTCTTGGAATACCATGCTATTGGCATGGTATTGAAGGAACAACTATAGAATGTTATTTTACAGTTAATATAACACTTGTATCTGTATAACATTTCTTACCTGTCATATGCTATCTTATTCTTGTGTTGGTATAACTATTGATTTTAGTGTATAGTGATAGTATGAGTCTTAGCTTTGGATGTCTAGTCTCAGAAAGGGCAGAATGAGAAACTAAGGTGCTTTGCAAATGTTGTAAAGAAAAAAATAGTTACTGTGAAAACAGCTTCTGCACAATCCTGCCATTATCAGAAGAGAGAGTAAAGACTAGTGACAGAATCTTCCTTTTGGCAAAGACAGGGCCATATGCTGCCCATGTAGCTCTTAACATTCTTGCTGTCATCCTTGTACCTGTCTTCACTGACTGAATTGTCTGAAATACGCATGAATCAGATGCAGAATTTTCAGAACTAGAAAAATGTGGATGATCAGCGTCTTTCCTGTAGCTTACCATTCCCTGTTGCGCTGGTTCAGTCTAATAGTGTTGGTATGAGAACAGAGGAAAAAGGTCTTTGTTCTGTCTTCATTTGAGAAGTTTATCCAGAATCTACCCATTTATGAGTCTTTATCTTTTGTTACCAGCTGTTAGCTATTCCGTAGGTCCAGCAAAAATACTGTGTGTTGTATTGATCAGTCCAGTGATGTTTCCATACTCTGTATTAACCTGATACATGCTTCATTCTGAAGATACTTTTTGTGTGCTTTGTGAGAGAGAATGAGATAGTCGAAATCAGCTTTACCACCAACTTTCAGGTAGTTCTATTATGACTTTCCTTGCTATGCTTTACATATTTTCCTACTGTACTGCATGGAATTAGCAGAACCATAATGTATTTTTTTAAGGGAGAGGAATGCCTGGCAGGAGAAAGTTGAAAGTTGCTTCTGTAAATACCTGTTTTGAGTTCAAATCTTAACCTTTAGGAGGATTAGAAGGAAAGTGAAAATCAAGATAAAACTTTCTGCACAGAGAATGCATGTTACAATTGAATTAGCTAAAATGCTGCAAGGATGTTTCTGTAGGCTTCTTTGCTCTCAAAAGAAGCAACAAAACACCCCCCCAAAACCCAAACAAACAAAAAACCGAACTCCCAACATTTCATGGCTCCTGCATGACTTTGTGTATATGAAATTCAGTGTTGATTAAACCATAGTTGAGAAATAACATTTCTCTGCTTTGAAATGATGTTTGTAAACTGTACTTTAACCATGTAGGTATTACTCCTTTAGTCCATAAAATACTCATTTTGCACGTTAATATTAATTTTGTGTAGTATTAAATAATCTCTGCCATATTTCAGTACATGTGGTTTAAACTAGCTTGAATTAACTCTTTTACATCTAAGTATAAAAGCAATAACCTGCTGAAGGTAGGAGAGTGTGTGAAATAACCATGCAAAGATACTAGCAGCAATTATCTGCTTCATTAATATGTTTCTTAAATATACAATACCCAAATATACATATGCATGCACAATTCTTTTTCAAAGAAAGAATTAAAGCATCAGCAATGTGCTTCCATAAGCATAGGAGAGCCTTTCCCTTTTTGTGTTGCCTAATGCTGCAATCAGAATCAGCTTGTTTCCTGGAGGAATCCATCATGTTGATTTACAAATACTGCTACCATCTGTATCGTGCTAATAGGAAGCTCATGGCATCTGTCCTTGTGTTGAAAGCAAGCCAGCAGCATAAACCACATGATTATTAGATGATGTACAGTCAGTGAATTAAGGGAGGGGAAGGTTGGGCAGGATTCTGGAGAGTTTCTGGATCTTAGTCAAGGAGCTGAAATTTCTTGTGGATGAGACTGTGCAATCCCTTAATGTTCAGCTTGATCACAGTGTATTGCGTGTTCTTGACTGCATCACAGAGCAGGAAAATCTTAATCGGCTGGTTGTTTCTTTCCCACTGCTATGTGTGTACCTGCTTCCCTCATGGGCCCAGCTGAAACTGCCATCATTAGCTCTAGCCTCTTCACTAATCGCTGTGAAGGTGGATGAGAAATGTGCAGACTTCTCCTTTGAAGCCTTTTTTGTTCTACTTCCTACTGGTTTAATGAATGGAGTTTTTGATTTCTAATATGAAGAATACGATTTTGCCATTCCAAAGGTAAATCTTTTTAAAATCCCTCATATTTTGCTCCCCTCGTGGATTTTTTTTTCTCCTTTTAAATTCAAGATCCTAAGATTCTTTTTTATGTGAATGGGAAACTGCATTTTATTTCTGCTTGTCTTCTCTCATTTCCCCACCTCTATCTCCATAAAGGCCTCTTATCTCTAAGTTGAAACATATTTGTTTTTTTCAGTTGAAGGTTTGTTCAAAAAAGCCTTTTGCAAAGAGCGCTGTGCAAAATAACATTCTAGAGGACCTTTTTCAAGTTCCTTTCAAGGGATGAAGGCCATTATTCACTTCTGGATCCTGACTGATGCCTAGCTGACACAATGAGAGCAAAGGCTGCAAAGAGCATCAAACCCTGAAGTGAAATCATTATTGTTCGAAGTTCTGTCCTTTCAAAACCGGTTCTGATACATTATGTGTCTTTGGTAAATAGATGGCAGGAGTAAAATGTTCTTCTTTGTATAATCCACATTTACAGAAACAAGTCAGAAATGTTTGATGCCTTATCCAGAATTAGAAACTGCAGGAGCTTAGTACTCTCCAGCATATGCCTGGATGAGTCCTAGGTCCCTAAGAATTGTTGAGTATCCTGATGACCACTTGACCAAGAAAGTGTCCTGTTTTAGTCACTTCTCGTCTAGACAGGCACACTTTGGACCTGAAGTTGTGGATGATTGCTGGTGTCAACATCTGTTTTCTGTAGCTTGAGCACAAGAGATGTGTTTTGAATGGGCTGTAGAACGAGGATGTTCTTAAGGAGATCTGATGGGTTAGTAGGATTTTATCTCTTACTGTTTCTAGGGGTAGTAGTGAACTACTGAGGATTATAACCTATGGGTTTACTTTTGCCAAATAGCATTATTTGGTGGTTGGGGTTTATGGAGTCCTCCCTCCACAGCATTCAGCAGGAAATGGTGCAAGTAGGATAACATCTGGTAGTATCCGTAGCAAAAAGCCTGGGATCAATGTGACTGTGACACAAAGATTTCTTTATAAAGTATGCAATGGCTGTGCTGTACTCTGTAAAAACTTATGCAATTTCTTAGAGCTGACAGCTTGCTTAATCTAGATTCCCTTTTTCTGGGAAGTAATTTGTGTAGTCCCATGGTAAGGAAATACCTCATATTGCAGAGACTGGTCTGCTCAAAATATCTGCAACTTCTATAGCAACAGGATGTAAACTTCAGGAAATGAGTTCTTTTCCATTTCAACTACAAATTGGATTCACTCATTGATGTTACAGGAATTATGTTCTCTAACAAAACCTGCGCTTTGGATGTCTTTCCAACAGCAAGAGAGTACTTAATTGTTTCCATTGTAAACAAATAAAGGCAGTAGAGTTTTTTGGTGGGTTATGGTTTGTTTGGTTTGGGGTAGGTTTATTTTTTTCTCAGAAGTGTATGTTTGCCTGCTCTAGATTTAGTTAGCTGTCTTGTTAGCTCAACTTTCTTGAGAATTCTGGGACCAGTTCATTTTATAGCAGCAATCTAAAGCATCTGTGTATTCCTCATGTAGTATGTTGAAAATATGACTAGAAATGGTACAATTAAGATCGAATGCAGGAGCTCAGCAAGGAGTTCATCATATTTTGGGAAATACTCTTAGTAAACTGCTGAAGGCCAGAATGTTGAGTAAGATCACGTTGTGGCTACGTTAAGTCATTTTTCTAATGGAGCAGAGAAATCTCAAGCTGCAACTCGAGTTCAAAGTTTTGTTGATTTTTTTTATTTATTTTTTTTTTTTAATTTTTTTTAGATCTTATTTAAATATTTGAGATGTTTTTGGAGGATTTTAAGGGTGCCAGTGAGGGACTGTTCATCAGCAACTGTACTGTTTGCACAAGGGGTAATGGGTTCCAACTTAAACAGGGCAGATTTAGTTTGGATATAAGAAGAAATTCTTTACTGTGAAACTGGTGAGGCACTGGCACAGGCTGCCCAAGGAAGTTGTGAATGCTCTATCCCTGGAAGCGTTCAAGGCAGGGATGAAAAGAGGCTTGAATGACATGGTCTTTGGTGAGGTGTTCGTGCCTATGGCAGGGGTTTGGAACTAGGTGATCTAAACGTCCTTTCCAACTCTAACTATTCCGTGATCCCATGAATAAAACAAAACAAGCTTCTTTTGGTTTTTTTTTGTTCTTTTCTTTTTTTTTTTTTTCTTTTTTTCTTAGCCAAGTTTAGAACTGAAACCAATGCAGATGTTTTTCATTAACGAAATCATACTTTCTAACCTTCCTTGTGTTTCAGCCTTCTATGTTTGGAGAAAACCATGTAGAGTTATGTGAAGGTAATCTGTCAGATGCTGTCTGACATCTGTCAAGTGCTGTTTACTAATGTTTTCGGCAGGACAATGTATTTAAGTGATTTAATTAACATTAGCATACAGGGCATATATATAATATGACTAAAGGAGATGATACATGACTCCCAGTTGGATTTTATGGCGTAAAAATTTAAGCATTTTACTTCTGACCCCTCCTCTCCAATGCTGCAAATAAAAGAAGGCTGGAATTGTTTTGGGCTTTTGGAACTATTCCCAAGCTCAGGCTGTCTGAAAATTGTGGAAAGATGGCTGCAAGTAACAGTCTTGGGTACTGCAGAAAGGTATCATCAATAGTTACTAAGATCTGGCATTCCAGAATCATTATTAGATTCCTAACTCATTTATTCGCATTTCATTTGTGATTTAGTAAGAAGCTTGAAAACAAACGTCCAGCATCTCCTGCATGTCTTTTAGTTTATTTTGTAAAGAAGAAAGTATTTTTGGATGAAAAATAGGTACTTACTGGATATCAATCTTTTTAGGAACCTGAGAATTAAATGTGGATGTGACTTGTAGTTGGGTTTTCTTTTTAAAAGAATAATTATTTATCTGATGAAAAGGAAAGATGTAATATATGTCTTGTAGGTTTGTATTTCATTGTTATGTTTAAATAATTGGTGAAAAAAGTATGAGAATTACAAGGAAATCTTAATATCCATTTTGATTGCAATAAATAAAGTAAGAATTTTCCTCATTCCTTTACTGTATCTTCCCATTGACAAATTGGAGCTTATTAGACAATATCTGGAAACTGCAAGGTGTCAGAAAACTTATCTAAAGATGTACGAATGAATTGGCCTACTTACTTGATCACTCTTGGATATTGATTCCAGTGACTGGTATTAACTGCAGTTGTTTAGGGATCACAACTGTCAAAAAACCCCTCACTGAGGACTGCAGATCAACCTTGTTTGAATGCCCGTGTTCTGCTACTTAACAATTCAAACCGAACAGCCCCAGTTGTGTTATATCTCTTCTACAAGCCTTCTGTTGCTAAATGACACTTTTTGAAGAAGAGCACGACATAGGCAAGGAAACTCATGTGTGGTTGGTGTTTAACGACCTTAAAAACTCTACTTACTTAAAGCCTTTTTGAAAGCAAGTGAGAACATCAGTTCTAAAATTAGTCTTTTGAAAGTCTGTAAAGGTTTGGTGACTTTTTCCTGATAGGCATATTTAGCAAAGTGGGTATTTGCTATGCCTAAGAAAATTGTACCTCAGAACATTTTATGTAGATGTTTTTAAAGGTCTTACAAGTATTGTGTATTTAAGACCATATTTTTAAAGTTGCTTGGGGACAGGCTGATACATTGCCATAGGCAACTGTGAAAGCCTCATATAAAAGCCCAGGTTCCTGATGTACAGCAAGTATAATGCTAATGGCATAAGTTGTATTACATGTGTCATCACTCAGTACAGAATTTGGGCTTTTGTTAAGAGAGAATGTGGGAAATATTTTGCTGAAGCTGCAAATCTTTTTCATAATAGGTATTTGCAGAACCACTGAGGAATAGCACATGTATGATATAACAAATCTTTTCTGAAGGAAGTGGTCTTGTTGCAAGAGCATAGTGTTGAAACTTTACTTTTTTATAATTTGGTGTATGAAAGGGCATGTGAAGACAGGAGAATCCATAAATAATGCTAAGGTGCTAGGCAGCCTGCCATTCTGACAGGGTATTTTATAAACAACCATGAATAGCACTCACTGCAGCATATCAGAGACAATTATACCATGCCATCAGCACTGTTGTTTTGATTTACTGGGTTTTTTGTAGAAAAGAAAACTCATGTTTCATGCCAAAGTGCAAAGCTCTAATCCAGTTGATAGTTTTTCCTCAAGGTTCATTATGTTTGGTTTTTCCTTTCTGTGATTTTTCTGCTTGTTTGTTTTTTGGTTTGGTTGGGTTTTTTTTATTTTTTGCCCTTTTTTTTTTTTTTTTCCCCAAAATACAGTCAAGAATTAACTGAATGGGCGAAATTCAGCTATGCTGAAGTACAAATCCCATAGTACTGTTTAGTAAGAATAATGTTTTTACGACAAGAGTTGAACTTTTCTTCTGGCTCTTCAGAGAAGAATCCTTTAGTTTTGGAAGCATCTCAAGGAGCAGTAGCATAATGGGAAAATTACATGGCCCGAGGACAGAAGAATTCCCAAGAAAAGGTTATTAGGTGTGTGTTTCTGTAATGTACTGCAGTGATGTTCAGGTGTCTTTCTAGAGAGCAAGTGATGGGACGCAAAAAATGGCACACTAGTAGACTGGCTCGTAGGTTCTGCAGTAGCAGGTGCCAAGTAGGCAAAGGAGTAAGCTTTGGAGAGTTTTCTAATAAGGGATTAGTAGAAATTAGAGCAAGCAACAGTTTTGAGAGCCACTGATCCTGTACAGTTTTTTAGATGAAAAAGTGGGTGGAAATTCTGAGGTATTTTCCTGGGTGAAGAGGTCAAACAAAAGATTAGAAGTTGCCTATAATATGGTGATACAACAGGTGATGTTCATGGTCTCAATTTTTTCTAGTGTTAGAGACATGTATTTTCATGTGTTTTTTTTCATGTGTTACAGACTTCATTGGGGTATGTTTGCTTTGCCATCTGTGAAGCTTATGTAGGTATACTTGAATTATGCAGCAAGGTGGCGTAGGTGCTAGAACAACGTATCCTTGACAACCTAGGCCTGAGTCTGTGACCACCTACCCAGGGTTTTGGCTTGGTGTATGCTGAGGGTCTTAAGGCCATTCAGTCTGGTAATGTGCGTTGGGTTTTTATTTCAGTTTGGGGTTACTTTTTGTGTTTGTGTGTGTTAGTGTGGGGGTTTTGTTTGTCTTTTGTTCAAATTCTTTCATGTCTGGATGAATCACAACTGCAGTGTAGGTATAGCCTTGGAAATCTAAATCCACTTGCTTATTAAGCATCCTACAACGTTTCTTAACAAGAGAAAACTTGACCCAGTAACCTGTCCAGAACACAAGTTAAACAATTTGTTCGTTCTGCTTCCAGTTCTACAGACTGATGTAGTCATTGGCCAGTGTTTTGAAACCTCTTTAGTGTCACAGGTAATTGCAACAGGCTTCTCAGGAAGTGGTGGAATCACCGTCCCTGGAATGTTCAAAAACCATGTAGATGAGGCCTTTAGGACATAGTTTAGTGGTGCACCTGGCAGTGCTGGGGTAATCAAGTTGGACTTGGTGATCCTAAAGGTCTTTTGCAATCTAGTTGATTCTATAATACTATTTAAAGTTGTATTTCTCAGGTGAATTAATTGTATTCTATAGTTCACAAAGGTTTTGAAGAAGGGTTTTGGAAAACAAGTATCATCGAATGCCACTGTATTTCAAAGCTGATGCAGTTCTGGAATGGAAAAAGAAACTGCATTATTCAGCTAACCCACAGCATGCAAAACTTAGCAAGCAGAATTTCATGATTTGTGGAGGTTTTTGGCAAAAGATGGTGATCTTCTGTCTTGCAGGAAGTACGTGTCAGCAAGAAGTATAATTCAGCAGATTAATGTGAATAGATGGTTATTAGATGGTAGCCATCTGGAGTAGAAGTAATATTGCATGGAAAGTTTCCTAAGATGAGTTTTGCGTATAACGGATAATGGGTTACTCCAAACTGGTTTGTACAAAAGTGTCTGTATTTTCTGATGTTGGTGCATTCTTGCAAATGTAAAACAATTATTTCACTTTGTAAATCAATAATCATAAAAGGCTTCCTTGCAAATATTTAGCTTATCACTTGCCAAATGTGTTGATTTCTTCCTAATTATTTATTTTACACACATTTCAGATTTCTCCAGTCTCAATAAAATATTTGGAGTATAGGCTAACTAGAAGAAACAGCTCCTAAAACTACTGCTTGAAGAATGCTGTTACTGGAAGTTAGTTTGAGCAATGAAATGGGACAGATTCATTCACATGCCTTGGTAAAGAGCAATCCTAAGTTAACAAGATGCACTTTGGGATTGTTCTTCCGGATTCTTCTGTGATGACAAAAGAAACCCATCAAATCTGGTAAGTCCTGTCTGTTGCAGGCTGCTTGCTTACAGAACAGACCAGTATAACTTGACAGTGTGCAGGATTGTTTCTGAAAACACAGGATTTCTGGTTAAAGAGCTTGTGTTGGGCTTTATTTTTTTTTTCATTCTGGATGCTGCTGTGGGCCCTAGAATGCTGGTTTCCAATTGTGCCGGATATTCCCATAGGATTTTTCCGGGATACTCAGTGGTTAATCTTTTATAGGACTTTTACAGCAGATGGGTTCTGCCTCGTGCATTTTCATTGTAATTTCCATGAACACAAACATTTCATCACCTATGCAGGTCTGAATTTTCTTCAGAGATACAACTTTTTATTGAAGCATCTACTTCAAGGAGGCTTTTGACAAATTCTAATTTCCCAAATAGTTCTTTGTCTTCAAGTCCAGGAGCTGATCTGGTATTGAAATAAAATCCCATCCCGATGTAGGTCAGCTGAAAATCAGTTGTCAGAAGTAATGGAACAAAATCCAGCCCCCACTGGATTCAGTGGACTACATCTAGGTAAACATATTGAGACTGGATAGGTACAGATTCACTAGGGAAAAAAACAACAACAACCAAACAACAACAACAAAAAAACAAAACCCAACCAAATTAGGCAGACATTTGCCATTCTCTGTGGAATCTCAAAGTCCAAACTTGAAATCCATACTCCTAAAAATTATTTAACAGTTGTTAAAATTAATACTAGGAAGCCTTAGAAGAAAGATGGGTTTTTTATTGTACAGAAGGGAAAAAGGAAGTCTCTATCTTATGTTCTCCTAATACCTTTTTTTTTCTTGTTTCTTTTTTTTCCTTTTCCCTGATTATAGCATATGACTCAGGGGAAAATGATTCTAAAAACACTCTCTCTTTGTTACGTTAATGTGAAGGATGCTCTAGTGAAAATTATGTGTTAAGGTATGGTGCTGCCTAGCTAACATGTCAGAACCACCTGTGGGGAGTACAAAGCACTGAAGATATTTATTGTATTGTTTTGGCAGATGAATTCCAGAGAAAACTAAAAATATTAAAAAGGAAAAAGAATCAAGTGTCTATCTTACACTAGCACTGTGTGGCACAGTGTTCTGGCCCAGGCGTTTTCTCAGAACCAGGATTACTTCACTGGTGTTTAACTAGGGGTGGAAAAACACAGGTTGTGATTTCAAACAAATGCAACAAAGTCCAAAGCTTACGGCTGTGCCTAGAAAGTGGTAAATGCCTGCATTCCCCAGTTGAAAATATAAGGAGCGACATCTGACTTTTATTATGTGCCATAGTGGCATGTGGCAGGCACTAAACCTGCGCTGTCTGTAAAGCAGGGTACAGAATGTGAAGCAAGCAATGGTCAGTATATGGCACGGTATAGATTTTATATGCAGAGACAGAAACATAGATCCCAGAGCAGTGCAGCTGTGTTAGAATGAGCATTTTGGCATGTTGATGTGGCTTGGATAGTTTGTGGTTGGCTTCAGCTTAGTTAATTCTTTGCTTGTCACGATCATGTAGAGAGGTATCAGAGTCATAGTTCATCTTGTAATAATTTGGACTCAGCTCATTGACTTTGAATCATAGGGACCTTTCATATACCCATAACAACCTAGACTCTGAAATACGAACCCTGTATTGGCTGAACTGGTGCAGGAATTTACATTTATTTAATTCAGAAACGTGCTATTTGAGTCTTCAGCAGTCTGCACCGTTTTAACATTTGCTGAGCATCTGGCTCAGTTGAATGACTATAATGGAGTACTCTAGCTTAGTAAGTTCTGAATCTGAGGAAAAAGAACTCCACTAGTCTGGAAGTTGTTTAGGGAAAATTGTTGGCTTCTAGTTCTTATTTATTGACATGAGGGAAGTTCAGGACTAAAAGTATTTCAAACTTCAGATAACCTCTCAATCACCTGTTAGTTAAAGAACACATACAGACAACGTACTGTCCCCCTTGGACTGTAAGATTCAGAGGTACCTGTGACATCTGTTGATAATACACAAATAAGTGAAAGGTGTGTGAGCTTTTTTCCTTTATGTTTCAGCCTTAATGTTTTAAATTTAATAGTATTGTGTTTTTAGTATTGTCCTGATGACTGCAATGTAATACAGCCTCAGGATGACTTGAGTGATTTTGTGTGCAGTTTAAGTTAGGTAAATAAAGCTAAACTTAGAAATACTTAAATGTAGTGTTTTGTAATGTTGATATTTGCATACTCATGATTAATTGCAAGATATGGTTCTGGTTATTACAAGCATGCGCAATATCAGAGACATTAAAATCTGTTGCTAAAATGGACTAAATAAAGTGTTTGTTCAGTTTTCCCTGTGTGCTCAAACTCCAGATCTAGCATGTTTTAAAGCCTTCTTAAATTTTGTTGCTGTTAATATTACTGAAGTTGAAGAAGTATAAATGTCAAATTATACTCATTTACCTTTGCTAATAAAACCTAAATGTATTCACATTATGGTAGGGATACAATAACTGTATATGCTAGTAGCAGTTTTTCCTTACTCATTCTCATTTTTTTGGTATAAAGATGTAAGAGGGTCTTGCCTCAGATCTCTTTAACATTTAATTTATTATGGATCTTTTCCATATTCAATACTAGATGCACACTTCTTAAAATACTGGGGTTTATTTCATCCCAAGACATGGGATAAGAAGAACTTGTGAAAGATTTTTCTCTTTCCCTAAACTATATTTCTGCTGAACTTTACAACCTCTATTTTTAAGTCCTACAATCATAGTGCTATTGCTGATTGTGAAAATTTCATTGGCTATAAAAATCACTTAACAATTGAAGTAATGGCCATGCGTGATGAAAAGGAAATGTAATCCACACTCAGACCTATGTAGGTTGTCATGAGAGAGAAAAAATTAAGCACACTGAAAAGTTATGTTGCTCAGTTTTGATTCAGAATCCTTGAGATGTTGAGTTCTCAATGTCCCTACTGCACTCCTGAGTGGTGGTCTGTGGTTCAGTGACTATGAAGAGGGGATTAGAAGCCCATTATTTTTGCCACTGCTAGTAGAAGACCATGGATTTCCATAGTCCTGGCAGAGCAGGGCTTCAAGAGCTCTCTGGGCTTCTGTGGCCAGAGACATCTGGGACTTGTTTTCCTGTGTCCAGCAGCCTTGTGCCTGTGGCTTCCCTGGCTTTACCGTTAGGTCTCTGAGTGCCAGAGCTGGGAAGGACTGGCAGCCCTGGAATGTTCGTGCATCACAGCTTTGTCAGTGAGTGCCAGCTGAGGCTGGAGAAGACACATAGGCACCTGCCAAGCAGTGGCTGGCATCCAGCAGGAAGGAAGCAGAAAGGGGTATGAAAGTGTAAAAACTAACCTAAGTGTAAACAAGACTTTTGTTTCCAGGGAAAAGACCTTCCTTCCTTCCTTCCTTCTGAGCCCCTTTCCGAATCCTGTAAACATCATATTCCCCCTGGCAAAATCCTCAGCATGTTGGTTCACCTGGTTGAACACTGGTGTGATTACTCTAGCATGATTTGAAGCAGCTTGGTTAAGTGAACTGGTTTAGGTAGTTCATCAAAAGCTCTGGTTGTAATCTTGTGATATTGTAGACATCCCTTAATGTAATAACTTATTTTTTATACTTCTCTAAGTATTGCCCTAAACTTTCAGGAAATATTTGCAGCATAGGCTGGCAGGGTAAACGTGCTACCTTGGATGCCTGAAAGGGCAGAAGTTCTATTAGGTGACAGATGGTAGCCTAGGTCGTTCTTTATCCTGTTGAAAATTTTCCCCAACTCCTGAAATTGGATTTTTTGCCTTTGTGCCTTATGATGGATTAAGTAACTACTTAGATATACAGTTCCCTGATGAGTTAAATATGAACACAGGCATTCTTACGGGTCACATAATGCTCTCAACAGAAGTGCCCGAGGCTTTAATGGCATGCAAGGTAGATGTTCTAGTCTTAATTGCTATTCTGTGCTGCTGTGGACAGATGCTTCTCTACCGTTTCAGACTGCAGAAAATTCCTTTGTAAGGTGTGCCCAGGTTTATTGCTTGCTGTCCTTCCTCAGGTAGCAGTTTCATCTCCTCCCTGCACATACATTCCTTAGAAAAATATCTTGTGTATACTACTATGCTTTAATGATTTAAAGGATGGTTGTGACAGATGACAATGGGAACATCTGCTTTTGAACCAGCACCAAAATCCAAAGTAAAGGGAAAAAAACCAAGAAGTTTAACTCACAAAGTCAGTGCATGAATTGATTTACTATTTGAAGAATACATTGAAATGTTTCACTATGCACTATTAGGAGGATCACGCTTCATAACTGCTGTTGTATTAGGTAGATTTGTGTTCAGATATGACAGAGGTCTCAAGTTAAATTTCAGGGTGTTATTTAAGCACATGCTTAACATGAGTTTTTCCCTAATTGCTATGTTTTTCTGAATATCTTTCAAAGGTGTTTTATGTAAAAAGAAGGAAGAAATAAGTTTGAATATCTTCATGTTTATTCTCTGTTTTTAAGGTGTGGTTCTAGACAACCTGGTCTAGTTGAAGATGCCCTTGGTCATTGCAAAGGAATTGAACTAGATGACCTTTGAAGATCCCTTTCAAGCCATGCTGTTCTGTGATCCTGTGGCCCACAGAATGACTTCCCAGTTTGTCCTCAGTCCTTCCTTACTGCTGCCCTGTGACCTGGGCTGGCGGTTGGAGCCAGGCAGCATCTCAAGGCTGCCCTGCCTGCTGCATTCCCTGCCCCTGAGGGAGCCAGCAGCTCCTGCTGTGCCTTTGTATTGCTGGTATTTGCAGCCCTGACACCCTGTCCCACCTGCTGCTCTTCGTGCAAAGGTGAGTTATTAAATATTATCCTGTGTTTAGTCAGAAAATGTGGTATAGGAGAGACTTTGGGTTGTGAAGATCTTCACCCAGTTTCCATTTGAATTTTAACAGCTATGTTTAACTTAAAAAATATATTATCAGCTATATAAATTTATTGAAACTCTAAAATATTTTCACTCAGAGGCTTGTGATTGTGTGCCAAATACGCTAACCAAGGCCCTGGCATGCAGGGAGTGTGTTTAATTTGAGGGTAGTGTTCTTCATGGTAGAGGAAAAAGCCAATTAATAGCTTCAGGAATCCATGTCAGCTGAGGAATGCATTATCTGTTTGCAGATGAGCAAAGTGCGTTATGCCGTTAGGTCAGGAGTGGCCAGCTTCATTCCCCTGCATTACTGAACACCCTCATTAGAGGAACCTGCCTGAAATTTTTGGCATCCTGAAATTTGCTGCAGCATGGTATGAAGTTGCAGCGTCATAAATGAAATAAGGTCCAGGGTTCTTGGTTCCTAGATGAAAAATAAATTTCTCAAAGCAGTGAATCACAGTTAATGAATACCCATGTGACAGTTATTGACAATCCTTTCAGAACATACTGCACAGTGGCAAGATAAGTTCTTCTAATAAGGCCTAATGTGACATAAGGTTCTATCTGAAGGACCTTCTTGCTTTATTAATCTCATTATGACCACTTGAATTGCTACATTCTCTGTAATTATTAAAACATTTGACTCCCAAGTGTGATATTATAATGAGGACGGAGTTCATAGAAGAAAGCATTTTATCACTCTGCCAGGGCTCTCAGCAAATGCAAGTATGAATCAAGCTCAGTGTAATTTCTCTACTGTTTCCATGGAAGAACAAACTCAGTAAATTTTACATACATATCTATATTATATGCAGGCTTCCAAATCCAGCAAAGAATCCTCTCAGGGAAGATATATTTTTGTGTATTTGTGTCTTAAGATTTAAAATATAAATGCCTTGAGCAGTGATTTTAAAATAAGTATGGTTTTCTTAGTGTTATGTGAATTGCCAAGCTAAAATTGACCACTTGTAGCATGTCTCCTCTTCCCACCATGTGCATATTTTGGGGAAGGATGCAACTGAATGTACTAGCCAAATATCATTTTGACAATTTCTGTATTTTCTCTTGTTCACTTCTCTACTTGCAAATGTATAAACTGTTCATTTTCTTCAATGTCCCATTGCTCAGTAGGAGGCTATAACTTAATACGTATTTAGAAACATTTTTTCATTAAAAGAAAAAATAAAAAATCTGCATCTCTAATTCCAAAACCTAAAAACTCCTGGGTGACATTTAGAATCCACCTGGTTTGTAAGTAAAACCAGACAAAAGAAATGTAAGAAACAAAATCTAATTCTGCTGCTTTTTTGTCTGCAGGAATCATAAGGGAGAGAAACTGCCATTCCTCATCATGACAGTCTAGAATAAAAAAGCATAACGTACGTTGGTCAAGCAATCCTGAGGTATGAAATGAATTAGTAACTGGAACTGAGAAAAGTCATTTTACTTCAGGCCTTCTATGTCTGTTTTTTGAAAGGGGTGGAAGGGGTTGTATTATTTCCCATAGGATAACTTAATTTGGTATTTTGCTGGCTCAGGAGAAATTTCTGTTGATACGATTGCTGCCTTAAATGCCTTTGGCCTTGGTTCTACTCCGTGTGGTTCTCTGCCAGCAGTTCATTTGTCCCATTATCGAACACCCAGTGCCTTCAATTAACTGTATATTCAGTTTCCTTTTTACACTCACCTTTTTAGTCCAATTACTTGTCTAATGTATAATTCCAATTCCCCAGGCTATGTGCGTTTTCCAAATCTTGGTGAAAGCAGGAAGGGAGAAAAACAGAATACTGTAAAATTGGGGGGCAGAGGGAGGAGGGGCAAAAATATTAATATTTGAATGCAACTTGAAAACATACAAGAAACCCTGTGGGAGGTATATTTCTTGGGGTAAAATTGATCTCCAAGGGATTTTTTCAAGGGATAGAAATCTGCTCTCCTTTCATACAGACTTATTTCCAAATTACCTTTTCACTGCTATCTCGAGTTTGAATGAGTCAAATCTTGCTCAGACTTTTGCCTTTGCCTTGCTACTTGCAATAATTCTACTGTTCAAAAATATTAAGGGGAGCAGCGAAGAAATATTTTCAAGCCCTGAAAGGTGGAAACTAAATATCAGTGAAACAGAGAAAGCACCATCCGTCATCTGAGGTTTAGTCTTGTGAGAGACGGTGTGTATGTTAGAAAAACCCAGGACATCATTCTCTGCACTCCTGAGTATTTCATATTGTATGTATTAGGAAAGAATGTAAAAGGCACCTCCTCTGCTCTCTGCCCCTGATTACTAAGGTATAAACACAGAACTGAAAGGAGAGACTGTGATCAGCTATTGCAAGAGAACTAAAACAATGTTGAAATATACGGAGAGGTATTTTTCTGAGGGTCGTTTTTACTCTTAGTTATTTGTTTAATAAGGTCACTTCCTTATGATGCTGTTTGAGAGCATCTTAAGCGCTGAGCTAAAAATAATTTCCTTCATTGCATGGAAGGGATTCAGAGCTTTTGGAAGCTGTGCAGTTTGGTCATCATATAATTCAGTCGTCACACTAACTGAATTTTCTACTTGCTCTGCGATTGAGTAGAATTTTTTCTCATTAGTCTTAATAAAAGAGAGCCAACAGTTGCACCAGGAGGGACCATGTTTTTCTTAATGTTCTTTGGAAACATAACTGCTTCAGGTCATTGCAGTTCATGTGTGTGATACATAAACACTTTATTATTGTAGGTTGGGATAAGGCTAGCTGGTTTTGTTTGTGACATTGACTCGAATGTCAACAGTGGGCCTGACTTCCATTCTTCTGCATAGAATTCATGTTCTATTTTAATTTCTAAGCTTCGTTTTCCTGTTGTCTTTTCTTAGTAGACTGCTTAACCTAACTTATCCCTACACCAGTGCAACATTAGAGTGGTAACTCCTCCTACACCTTTCAGAGTTTGAAAAAATGGAGGGGCTGTAGGCTCAAAACTATTTGTTGCTATAGTGGATTAATTCTTAAGAGAACTAAAGATGATGATCGCTTGACATACGTTCTAGCACTTGGTGATATATCTAGTCTGGGGCTAATATCACACAAATCTGAGTAGAATAAGGTGTGTTGATCTGATTGTATGGAAGTGGATTAGGACTGTAAGGGTAATATTTGCTTACTTTATTGTGACTTTGTATCTTATCTGAAATGATCACACATGGAAGACAAAGTTAGATTTATAATCTTAAGAAAACAAAATGCGGAAATAAAATAATTCCATTTGTTAGCTGTGAATGATAAACAAGCTTTAAGATATTTCACTGTCATTATTTGGTTCTGCTTTGTGTCAAAAAAAGCTGCTATAGACTCTATGTGACTTTAATTAGCTTTTTTTTTTAATAATCAAGGTTGTTTCTGTATCAGTACACCTTTGGAAGTACTGAGAGACTATAAAGCATATACATAAGTTTTCTGTGCTTGTAATGAAATGTAATAGAAGTGCTGGTACAGTGCCATTATAAGACAGTGCCAGATGCCACAGCACACAGCATGATTTGCTGTTTAGCTTACCTACTAGAAAGGTAGCTGGGGGTTTGTGGCAAGTGTCGCATTGACAGTCCTGTAACTAACTCCTCCAAGGCGGGATACCACAATTTCTGCAAATGAATTCGTTTGAAATACAGAACTCCCACTTGAAAATCATAGAATCATAGAACAGTTAGGGTTGGAAAGGACCTTAAGATCATCCAGTTCCAACCTCCCTGCCAAGGGCAGGGACACTTCACTCTAAACCATTCCACCCAAAGCCTCATCCAACCTGGCCTTGAACACCGCCAAGGATGGAGCATTCACAGCTTCCCTGGGCAACCCATTCCAGTGCCTCACCACCCTCACAGTAAAGAATT
>JAUCNL010016783.1:2367-12596 GCA_032353615.1 Micropsitta geelvinkiana | reverse complement strand
TCTAGGTTACCCTGCTCTTGCAGGGGGGTTGGACTAGATGATCTTTTGAGGTCCCTTCCAACCCTTGGGATTCTGTGTTTCTGTGATTCTGTGATCTACAGTCATATAGCATTATTCAGTATTAAACGATTTGTGCAAAGTAAATTTCTTAGAATAGTAAAGTTTAATTTCAATAGGCATCTAATTGCTGTATGTATCCCAAGCCTTTGTAAAACATCTTTGGGTTCGGGTTAAGGGAATACATATTTTTTTTTTACTAAACACCTCTGAAACAGTAAAGTCTTAGTCTAATTCCAACCTTCTGCTTTATCTAGTGGATTTTCATTTACATCCCCAGTTTCTTCTGTTGATGGTGCTCCTGCCAGCACATGGTAATCATATGCAACTTTCTTTGGAATTAATTTGTCATCTCCGCAGTGTTTGCTGGTAAGATTTTTTCCACCTGTGATTTTACAGGTGGAAAATATTAAGTGTCTCAAACTATTTATCTATATATTATAGCTCAGAATCAGACTTCAAGACAATATTGCACGTATAACTCCCAAAACATAAAGGAAATTATTGTGTATATCCTGTCAGTAGTATACAGGCTCTTTACAAAGGCAAATTCTGTGGATGGAATATGCTATAGAGAAGTAAGCATATGATCCAGAAGAATTTCTCTGGCCATTTCATGGGGGTAATGGACAGGATGCCCACCACGTTTGTAGGAATACTGTACTTGGGCATTTTTAGCGAATGAGGTGATTTTTTATAGGATGAGATCTCTAATCATGGAGCCACTGAATAAAGTAAAGTTTTTCCTTTTGATCAGCTTAAAAAAACCCCAAAACCACATAACTGATGCATTTTGTGCAGAGCCCAGTTCTATGGTTATGACTCAGGTCTTGGGAGATAATCAGTCTGAGCATATGCCCCCATGGCTGGCAGCAGTTGAGCAGTGGGTTTTGAAGGTCACAATTTTGGACTTACTTAGGCGGACTTTAAGTACCAATTTGTGGGATTTGGAACCTTTCCCAAGATCAGAAGCTGTGGTATAGCAGAGAATGAAATCCAGTTGTCTGGTGTTGCAACGCATAAACGCTGGGCTCTAGAAAAGGCTTGTGAAATAATTTGGATGTTAAATCACTGTCTTAATGGGGATTAAAAAAAAAAAAAAGGTTAAGTGGTGGGGTTTTTATAGGTATTTAAGGATCTAGTCACTAAGTTTTTCTTTTTCTATACTGATAAGAGATGATATTCTGACTATAAATATTTTAAGCTATTGAAAAAACTACTGTGAGGGGGAGGGTTACTACACTCTATGACAGGCCTATCAATGGTCTTTGATGGTTATAATTTAAAATTGCATTGTGCAGCTAAACAGATGAGGGTAAAGGAATTCAGAAGAACAATTTCTTAAAGCCACATTTGTGGAAAAACGTGACAAGAGTAGCTACATTTTTCAGAATGTTATTCTCTGCTGCTTTGCTGGGATGACAAAAAGCAGGAGCTACTAAAGTCAGTAAGGTGGGAAAAGAAATTACACTGAATGCATATTTGGAAAAAAATCTGCTCTGCAAAAGAGTTAGAGCAGGAGGTCTCTCTGATACCATAAGTCTTCATTCAAGTCCATTGTTACAGCAGGACAAATGGAAATCCTGCTGTGCTTTGCTATCTAGCCACAACATTCATCATGATTAAAACCGTGTATATTTAAAAATATTTGTTAAGAAGGAAGATATGGCTTAAAAATACATGTAATTGTACATATGAAGGGCTGCAGTGACTGCTTTGATTTGATTTCAGGTTCAGATTCACTTTTCTTGGTAAATCAAGAGAAGGTAAATCAAGAGAAAAGGCCCTTATATTGACTTCAGTAAAGGGGAAGCTGGATTGTTAAATTTTTAATAACAGGCAGTTATTCAGCAAGGCTGTTATACATGTGTGGATTGGAGCCATAGTACTGTAAACTCTTTTCTAGAATACCTTTTATTATCCATAAGGCTGTACAATCAAGTGGCTTATCAGTCTTTCTGAAAAAGAGAATGACTGCATCTTCAAGTCACACGGTGAAAACATTACATTTTGATTAAGAGCAAACTCTCACTTTTTCCCCATTGAAGGATCTTCACATGTGAAAATGCTCAACTAACCTAAAAACATATTCCACAATGAAAGAAAATTTGAAATATCTGAATAATCAAGCAACGATAGATTTGAAGTGTACCTGATACTGCACGAGGGAGCAAGAGTACAGCTGTATTTAACAAAGCCTACTTAAGCCACAGCTAGGGGAAGAGGAGATTATGCCTCCTTTTTCCTGTTGTTTCTGTATAACAGTTGGCCCTGGGATGAGCTGATATTTCTAAAAGAAATTCCTCACTCTGATAAGCACTGGAAAAGATGTATCTAAGAGCTAACTGCCTGGAGTTTCAGTTTATCTGGAAGAACCAAGGGTTAACAAAATCTTCCCTACCCTTCAAGTGCTAGAGAATTTTACCATTCTTTCATTTGTAAGAAGAGCCTGATTGAATTTACTTGTTTCACTTTTAAAACTTCCTGGCTTTTCATTCACAAATCGCACTTTTGTCTTCTCCCTGAAAAGCTTTGCTTTTGTTTTTGTGACCTACATTTGTAGGACTCCTAATTAGCAGGCAGCCCTGGGATCTGATGTCCCTCCGGAGCTCTGCTGCTTTGGGATCCTATGTTAAACAGAAAACATGTTGTGAAATCTCAGTGAAAGTAACTACCTACTACTGGTTGGCACCTTTCTGTGAACTGTGTAAAATGAAAATTCATCATAACTGCAGATTTTCCCATACATCGCATTCTTGCCCTGTTCTGGCAGCTATTGAAGTTAACACAAGAAGGATCAAGCATAGAAGTGAGATGAAATAAATTTTCATTGTCCTTAAAATAAAAATGTACCAGCATTGTTTGCCAAAACATTCTTCCCTGCACTAGTGTTTGCAATCTCTTCCTTAATTTCATTTTCTTTTCCAACAATCTTTCTTTAACCTCTGTAGATAAGCTGCTCATTATTATTACCTTTGTGTTCAAATTATCATTCTGGCTTATGAGAAAGTGGCACAACATCCTACTTAAATAGCATTAGACCACACAAGAACTAAGTTGTCTCTGTTCCAGTTGTCAAAGTAAATAGGAGTTGGGCTGGCGCTGGAATGCAGCATTTGACTCTGCTCTTTGTATCAAAAACATGTTACGTACTGTGGTGAATTGATATGAACTGCTGTATTCAACCACATCAAACAAACAGCTCCTCCCAGCACAGGATCTCGTTACTTGCTCGATGACATTTTTAGACTCCTGCTATGCCCGTCCTCAACAGTCCCATGTTCGTAGCTGGCCGACCTAATGCTTTGCCTCGCTGAATAAGAAATGTCATTGCCTTTAGAACAAAGTTTCATTTTCTCAGGATTTACCTTCTGATTGGCTCCTTTCTGCTCAGAGACACACTCTGAGTTTGCTGTGCTGAAAGGCACTATTTTTCTCTTAGAAATTTTCTTATGATTAAGACTTTTCTAAATCTCACTGCCTGCAACTTTTCTCAGAATTTATAGGAATTTTATAGTGTGGCCACTGTTCCTCAGAATCAGGCTAAGCTGAAGTTAGCCAATAAGCTCAAAAGCTGTTGGCAGACACAGACGGTGACTGAGTGACTTCCTTACCCTAAGTATTTAGGCTAGAAAGACTTGTACCTGGAAGTAATTACAATGTATCCCACAGTAATGTCAGTCCAATGTAAATCACATACTTTAGACAGAGGACAGGTAGGGAGACATCTAACTTCTAAGTAACTTCTGGCCTAGAAGGAGAGATGTTCAGTCTTTCCCTGTTCCAAGATTAGCTAATAGGACAGCACAAAATTTATCCTGGTGGCAAGACCAGCTTGTTTCCAGAAACCATTTTCTGAGGGGTTTTTCTGCTCTACCCATACTCTATCATCTGGCTCAAGAGTGGAAGGAATGTGTCCAGTCTGCACACGTGCTGTTGGGCTTCTATTATCTGGGAAGCTGTAGGATTCATTGCATATGTGCTTTAAATACAGAACCTTTTGCAACTACCAGATCCACTTGTTAATATATAAAACTAATATTCTGTGTCAATCTGGTATCTCCTGATTCTCTTGCATCAAGAATCATTCTGTACCCGAACAGTAAATCTGGCATACTTACAGGATGCAGGATATGTTGTACAAGGTCAGAAATAGAGCGGCTGCTGCATACAGCCCTATCCCAAGACTGTGTGAAGAGGGCTGTTTGCAGCCTGGATGTACATATGCAGTGACTCATCCAGTCAAAAAGGTTGCACAGTGGAGACTGAGGGGAATTGATGCTCATGCTGAGGAGCCTCTACAGTGCCAAAAGACACTTGGCGTAAATATCACTCCCAGGGGCAAAAGGAGGAATTACTCCTCTTTTATTCAGTAGTCAGATGGTTTCAAGAGGGGGAGATGTAGTTCCATTTTATTTAAATGGATATTTAAGTGTCTTCAGCAGCACAGTAAAATTTCACTAGCATAAAAGTCTGTTCTCTTAAGAAACAGATTAGTAGATTCATGACTGAAGTCTTCTCTTCTGTCCTTGTTTCTAACTCTGGGGCTGCTGGCTATGATAGCATGGTTAAACAGATACTGGCTTCTCCTTCCTTTCATTCTGTAGTACATCGGATGTGATCTTCCTTACATAGGAAATCATCCCCTGGCTGCTCGGAGCTTTCAGAGTTGAAATATTTTGGTGCCCACTTTCTGGCAGAAACACAGAGTGTGTTTGTAAATCACAGTGGAGTTAAAGGTCTCCAAAGGGACGTGTCTGTGTACTGCAACACAGTGCCAGGCAGAAACACGAAACTGAAGCCCAGATCAACAGCATAATGTTAGGGTGGCACTATGGTCATGCTAGTGCACCCTTCTAGAAGGAAAGACTGACTGGCTCAGCCCCAGCACCGCTAAAGCCACAGAACTGCTCCGGTCTCTTTAAGACACTCAGTCACTACCAGCTCAGGGTTTTTTGTGCCATAGTGATTTACATAGGCATGTGCTTATTTGCAGTTTTACAGTCATTTAGGGCCCTTGGACTTTACTGATGCTCCTCGCAAGGCACTTTGCCAGTGCCAGAAAGATTTTTTTAGCAAATGCTGGCTGTTGAAAGAAAGCTCTTTCTTTGCTTGCTCTGTCAGCTCCTGTGGAGCATCTGTCCAATGCACATCTTGGGTGTAATTTTGTCTCTGTGTCTGCAGAGCATCTAAGTTCACTGTAGTCAGTGAAGTATGCAGAAATATTTAGCTGATGAGTTGTGGGTATTTGTTTTAGGTGAACTGATTTTGCTGTCCATGTAGGACTTTTAATATGTCAACCTGCAACTTGACATATATCCTCGTGCCAATCCATTCTCTCAAAGGCAAAGTGACAGGTGTCAGAGGAGCAATCCAGGTCTGTGGTTACAAGAATTTCCAATGCACAGGAAAGTTGCCTTGCTGTTAGCTATTTACCCTGAAGTTGTCCTTTACCCTGAAATCACCTTTCATTCAACCCACACTACAGCAAGAACAAGCAATACTTATCCATGAAATCTGAAATAGCACTTGCAAAGGTTTAGAAACCTGATGTGTGACAGACATAAAATGATCCTTACTGAACTCTTTCCTTCTGTGTGTCCAGCAGATGGATTATAAATGCTCCAATTACCAGATCCCGTTTAAAGGTCTTTTGTACATGAATATCAGCTTGTATTTTCCATCTTCTGTAGATTCACCTATAGATATAACTCAAATTCCCTCTTTTCCTCTCCTGTGAAATGTTATTGCTCCTTTTTTATAGGAGATAAATGTAAGCCTTTTCTGTTTATCGACAATTACCATCTCTTTAAAAATCATAATGTCTCAGTGGAAAACCTCACATCCCAGTACCCTCTCCCATATAAGCCAGGGGCTTTGAAGCTCTTTATGTCCTTCTTCACTTCTCCTCCTCCTCCAAGAACACTAAGCAATTCTCATGTGGCTTTTCCAAACCCTAAATTTTATTTTGACAACCACACAGGATCTAATGCATAAACGGAGTTCTTGGCATGAATTCTGTTAGTGATTCTTGACTGAGATTAGAGAGAACAGGAAACAGCCACTTGGGAATAATAACAGAGTTGTCATGGCTCAACATCCACCTTATGCTCCATAGAGACCAGGACAGCTTCTTAGGTGCTCACTGCAAACCTTAAAGGCCCTGAAGGCCTTTATGTGCCTCCCTGAGGGGGTAGCTTTGCTCACTGCCTGCCATTTCAGCATTGGGACTGGGTGCCCAAGTACATTCAACAAGTTCTGCTCTTCTGCATAGGATCAATTATGTTGGATGAAAGTAACCGCTGGTGCTGCTGAAATGCACGCATTGCACATGTTAGTTCACAGTAAAGTTAGTGTTTCTTTCCTTCCATCTTTTTTATGTCATAGTGCACACAGCTGGTTACCATGCAGTAAAAAAAAAAAATAAAAAATGCACCCTTTTAAACTCTGAAAATGAAGTTGCTGTCTTCCTGTCATCAAGATACTAGCAGACACATATATTTGCACACTTGAATGCAATGTTAACTGCAATAATAAGTGGGCAAGTGAAGCCAAATTGTTTCAGACTTCAAAACATAGCAATTTTCAGCTGAGTTGTAACATGCAGCTTGATTTCTCCTGTTCCACACAAGCTCCTGAGTCAGGAGCTAGTTTCTGTTTGGAATTGGACTCAGACAGTCCCTTTCATAAATGTTGAGAAACAATCAAATTCAGTAAATGCTCCTTCTGTACCCTGATTCAACTCACAGCATCTCCTGGGCAGTGAATGGCAAGTCTCCTACAACACTGACTGAAAAATCGGAGAAAAATCTCCCTATTTTCTTTGTTCTTGTTTAAATAAAAAATGCTTTTCATGTATTTGGAAACAATTTTATTTACCACTTGCTGACAGAAATCTTGTTGATAGCTTTTGCTTAAGGGATTTTCTATTAACCTAGCCACATAGAGAGCTTAACTAGAGGATGAGAAGTGGTGTATGTTAAGACAGATGTTACTATTGGGAAACCTACAATAGCTACTGAAACATACATGTTAATAAACATATCCAATGGCTTTCTTTGTGTATTGTTTGTTAGGTTTTGGGTTTTTTTTTAAGTTGTAGAATACTGTGTTGTTGAGAAAACCTGAAATTAAAACCTGCAGTTGCTTCATACGTACAGCTGTGATAAAGTGCAGAGTAAAACTATCCTGGCAGCAATATCAAGTGTATTGGTTTTTAGATAGATACTTAGTAAAGAATCTGGATCCAACTTGAGGTTAGAAAAAGCAGCCTTTAAGTGCTTTATCTAAGAGTTTCATTTTACAGTTGTGTGACTTAAAATACAGAGAAATGGATCTCTGGCTTGAATGCTGTATTTTGGTCTTGTATTTATTATATCTATATTTGTAGATAATTTTACCATCAAGATTCTTCACCAGCCTTTAAAACACAAACCACATACAGATTTCTTACACTGAAATTTCATGTTGAAAGAATACTAATTTTTCCTCACACACTATGATGAACAATGGTCACTTTTGGTAAGAGGAATATATCTGCACCGTTGTGAAGTCTCTCACTTTCACTATGGATCTCACATTTGAATAGCAAAAGATATATCTTCTGGAGCCATTTTTCTGCACAAAGTTGCTTGATTTCTTTGTATTTTTTAATTAAATTTCTAGCCCTCCTAGTTTTGGCAAAGACTTTTTCAAAGATTTTTTTAATGACAGGTTCCAAGTTAAGTGAAGTTTCTGCAAGAAAGAGGGTGAGGAAGGTTTTGATTGGGAGTGTACAAGGGGCAGGAAGGAAGAAACAAGCACAGAGTTATCAGGTTTGCTGACTTACTTTCTTAGATCTAGCTAATATATTCTTCATACCTGTGAGATCCATGCTTGACAGATTATGGGGATGTGTATGTTCTTGTTCTGCTTAGCTTAGTCCACATAAAAACTTCCGCACGTTTAGAAAAGCAGGCTCATAAAACTGAGTGTTTTACATTCCAGTTCGGCTCATCTTTCAGCCAAAATGGATATTTTTGCACTATTAGATTTTAATGAGTGAATTAAAAATAATGTTTAGGTGGTTTTGGTTTATTCAGCTTCTAATACTGAATTAACTGATTTTGAAATACAAATTGAATTGCCTTCTCATTTACCTTATAATGTAAGCAAGCCTACCTATGTTTTGTCTTTGAGTTTACTATTGTTAATACTATATAATTGCTATTTAGACTATGTAGTCTGACTGTAAAGAGAACCAAAACCCCACAGATTTGTCCTTTTCTTCTTCTTGAATACTTGTTTTACAAGAAGCCTGACACTGACACTAACACTCTACTGTGTATAAAGCTAAGGTGGCCAGCACCCTGCCATTTAGCAGACCTGGGCTGCCAGACTAATGAAATACATCTACAAACCACCATCAAACCACTATTAGAGGGTATCTATTGTTTGACCTGGAACAGATCCTGGTGATGGGGCATGTGTCTTGCCACTCTGACAACAGACCCCTTTGCTGCATAGTGTGAATCCCTCCTGTGGTCTCTGCTGAGGAGCCAGGATGAAACAGATTTATGGTGACACCCATGTTGATGATGTGTGATGTCTTCTAAACATGGCGAGGCAGAGGCTGAGGCATCAAGCCCTGGAAAACCTATATGAAAGGACTATGTGACCTACCATGGCCAAAAGAGTAGTCTCTAACATATAAGGTCTTTCAGGGTTAAAGCTATGATGAAATATATACCCTACAAAGAAGTTTTGTCAAAATGTGTGAAGCACTATTTTCAAGCTGTCATATTAATTCTTCTCTTCTATAAACAAGTTTTATTGTTTAGTTTTGCATATTGGACCAGATGCTCATCTGGCAGATGATCTGGTCTGATTGACACCAGCTGTGAATCTGATCTGTAGTTTGTTCTGGAGCTGCACTGAAAATGTCAGCTGAGTTTTGATCTCCTTATCCGCTTATGTGCAGTCTTTGTTTCTACAGTGTTTTGTAAGAGAATAAGAAGGTTTCACTACCTCACAAAGAAAGCTTTGATTGGGGCTTGGCTAGTAGAGTCCAAAATTAATGTTTTCAACAATGAAGCTTTGTTCTCTGAATCTTTTACTTTTTCAGATGGAAGAAAGTTAAATATAACCTGTATGGGGCTGTTCTGAAGAAATGCATGCCAACATTTGATGAATTTCATTTTTTTCTTGGTTTTCTATGGAACATGCTTTACACAATTACTCTCTCTGAAACTCTATGCCCAGTCTCTTGGCTAGTTTCAACCCAGTTTGATAGGGGAAAAACATTTACAGATAACTATCTTCTAAGTTTTCTTCAAATAGACCCTTGCATAAAAGAAATGGGTCCTGAAAGTATTTGAGTGAGCATAAGATCTTAGAACAATTCAGGCTGGACCAAAGATTATGAAGTCTAATACCCTGCTCAGAGCAGGTGTAACCAAATCAACTTGTATATTGAGCCTTGAACACATCCAAAAATGCAGATTCCACAATGTTTCTGCATGTTGTGTTTTAGACCATCCCAATGCTTAAAAGAAATAAATATTAACATCCAGTTGAAAATTCCAGTGTTCCAACCTCTCCTTTGCCCTTGTCACATTGCTGTACATCTCTGAGAAAGGTCTTGTCTGTCTTCTCTGTATTATCTAACCAGTCAGTTATAGAAACCATAGAATCATAGAATAACTTATGTTGGAAAAGCCATTTAAGGTCTTCAAGTCCAGCTATTAACCTGGCACTCTCAAGTCCACTACTAATCCATGTCCCTGTGCACCACACAGAATCATAGAATCATAGAATAGTTAGGGTTGGAAAGGACCTTAAGATCATCTAGTTCCAACCCTTCTGCCATGGGCAGGGACACCTCACACTAAGCCATGTCACCCAAGGCTCTGTCCAACCTGGCCTTGAACACCACCAGGGATGGAGCATTCACAACTTCCTTGGGAAACCCTTACAGTAAAGAATTTCTTCCTTATACCCAGTCTAAACTTCCCCTGTTTAAGTTTTAACCCGTTATCCCTTTTCCTGTCACTACAGTCCCTAATGAAGAGTCCCTCCGCAGCATCGTTATAGGCCCCCTTCAGATACTGGAAGGCCGCTATGAGGTCTCCATGCAGCCTTCTCTTCTCCAGGCTGAACAGCCCCAACTTTCTCAGCCTATCTTCATATGGGAG
>JAUCNL010013202.1:5012-19764 GCA_032353615.1 Micropsitta geelvinkiana | reverse complement strand
CAAGGGTGTTACCTGATTCTGTGAAGTGTTATTTTTCCAATTACAACCAGCTGGTTGTGCACCTTCTTAAAATATCATCATGCAACATCTAAAAGAGTGCAACTGTATTTGACTTTGGTTGGTTTGGGGCTGTTGGTTTTTTGTCTCTGCAACCGAAAGAAGTCATAGTAACCTCTGGAGTGAAAACACTGATATGCCAAGCTCAATCCTGTCACAAGCCTAATTCATCTCAAAAAATTAAATCCCTTCATCTATTTTACGGGGGAGGGTGGTGGTGGGGAATCACATGCTCAGGAATAAAATCTAAGTGAATTTTCCAGATATACACAATGCACGCAATCGATCATACCCAAATCTAACATACAATTATTTGCTCACAAGCACCAGTAAGATTTCACTTCCTGCTTAATTTCCCTGTGTCAAGTCCAGTATTTATTCTTGTCCTCAAAGCTGCTTCTAAGTGATGTGGTAACATTAATTTGTCCCAAGTTTCAGAAAAAAAAAATGGTCAATAATATGCTAAACCACCCATTTCAGTCTCTGACAAAACGATGTATGAATCCAGGATCCTGAGACTCATCAAATGTACTAGGTGCCAATGTAATTAATCAGCTCTGACCACTCACGGCAGCTCGAGGAACACGCTCCACTTTAGTCCACTCTGACACAGGAAAAGAAATCAAATAAAAATGCTGTCACCAGTAAGAGGAGAAGAAGCAATAGGTTGTTACACAAAACAATGCATCCCGATTTCGTCATGGGACTGACTGAAGCAATGAAGCTCAGCTGGGTACATGTGGGGTACAGCCCGGTACTTCTCAGCCTGCTGGCCTTCACAGTGCATGTGTTGCTGCCAGGGCCACCCCAGGCCAACAGAATGACACCGACTAATTTCAGAGGCATTGGCTCAGTCCTGAAGTTTCTCAGTGCTGATGCTGGAGGCCCACTGAATCAGAGCGTGCCAGAGGAGCATCTGGCATGCACAAAGAAATAAAGTACACGTGCTTGTGCGAAACTAAATTATAGGCTGGGAGATTAATTGTGAAGAATGTATTTTAAAGAAGACATGTATGTTCTTTTATATACATACAGATATATATCAGACACAGAACCCTGCTGTGAACACACCTTAAGCCAGCTGTCAGTATCTTAGAATGAGGGACTGTTATGATGTATGGTTTGTTTTTCTCTTCCAGAGAGCCAGAGGACCTATGTTCAGTATTTATCCTTTCCAGTCTTTAAAATAACATACATATAAAAGAGGAGACTGAGTGAAGTGCTTCACAGAGCCTTGTTTCGAGCTATAACCTAAATGAGTTTTGCACATGAGTGGAATCATTTACTGCTTATTTAACTTTGCAAGTGCTTTGGAAGACCTCTTGTAACGCTGACTGTGTTTTTCTCTGCTTGGCTGCTGCCTTGACTGCCTCAAGCAGTTTCTCACTGCAGAGTCACAAAACAGGACTTGGTCTTAAGGGTTTTATAGTAATTGAGCAAGGGTTGTCAATACATCCAATACAGCACTGCAGGGCAGACTTCTCAGTCTGCAAAACCTCTCCACCAGCCTGGCACTATCAGAGCCAAGTGGGGCTTGTGCAAAGCAGCTCGCACACACAGCACTCAGGGAGCTCGGTGGTGCTATGAGGTGTTGAAGCATTTTCACTGCTGCCCTAACAGTGAGCTTACACCGCCAAAGAGCATCGCCTCCTGAGCAGTGTGCCAACTACGAACGCAGACTCAGAGATGTTTGCTTTTTCATTCTCTGTAGGCTGGACTCTGAGATTTATCACACCCCTGCCTGTGGTGCCCAAGGGCTGCACGCTTCCAAAATACACTCCTGGTAACCATGGCGAAATGCGTGGTCCTATTTCTTAAGAGTAAAGCCCCTCCCAAACACCTTCTAATGTGACTGCTCATGAGCGAAGACTTACTTTTGATTTCCTCTCCCTCCCTGCTCTCAGCTCTGATGCATCCAGATGATGCATCCAGCTTTTCCCCCATAGAAAAAAACCAAACAAAACAATCTTGCTGACAGCATCGCGAGGTGTAAAATTGCAGTTAGTGCAAGGAGGTCAGTCCACATAAAGCATTCACATATTCTTGGCTAAAATAGCCCTTTTTTGTCTGAGCATGTTCATTCTCAGGACTCTATATTTCTCTGAACATTTTTGTGTTCATTACAACTCTCAAATTTAAGGTTTGCTCTTGACTTACAATTTCTATTCACAGGTCAAATATTCAACTCTAACAGCTTCACCACCAATCTCTTATACACACGCTGTGTTTCCTTTCTAATTCTCATTCATCCAATTAGCATTCTGTTAATTAAACACTGAAAGTGCCTTTACTTTCTTCAGAAAAACACACTCCTCCTTAACCCTTGATTTATGTATGTACCTCTGCAGGCTGTTTCAATGAGATTAGAGTTTACACGCAGTTTGTATTCTTGATTTGTAGACAATATTCTGAGGAAAACTCGCCGTGCAGCATCAGACTCGCTCTCTGCCATTTGTACTGGAATTCTGCCTCGCATAGTTTGAGTGCTGAGATCATGAATGGTCTTTAGCAACTGTGATTCCCTGGCTGTGGACTTCAAAGACAGCAGCAGTTTTATATTATTTCTGTGACTTGAAATAGCAGACAGCTATTACACCATGACACGATTTGGAAGTGGGGGGCTGTCCAGGAACTATTAACTGATGTTAGCTGAGGGGGGGTTCCGCCAAATCTACCTTGAGTCAAGCTTTGTATGGGGAAAGGAGTCTATGATTTATTTTTCTCTAATTTCCTCTCCATTTCTATCTATTTGAATCAAATTCAAATGATGGTACTGACCAGCTTACGTTACAATACATCACTGTGCACCTGTCTCAGAACCATCCAATGCTTAGCAGCTTCCAGCTAAGGGATCTGAGCAACACAATCCGGGATTCCTCCATTCTGAGTTTCTGAGGACTTCTAGAGTAGGGAAAAGCCCCCTTCCTTCCCCTTGTTTTAAAAAAGAGAACAAGCCAAGAGAACATGTCTACGGTGGTACATGATTAATAAATAGGCATACAGTCACCTACCGCTGCACACTGCACAGAATTCTCTACATACACACCTGATTAACCTATTAGAAACCAGAGAAGTTTTCTTGTTGCAAGAAGCTCTCAATGTAGGTAAAGCAGTCTCAACATAAAATCATGTTTATATAAATGCATTAGTCCACTTCCATCTTATTCAGCAGACACAAAGGACACTGCACTTGTACAGCTTCCCCATACTTGCACTTCTGATCTATGCACATTTTTACTGCAAACAAGAGAATTTACCTGAAGCTTACAGTTAGTCACCAGTTTATAAAGTTTTTCATCCAACTAAAGAAGAGGAATAGCACCACATAACTCAGGTGACTGAGCAGGAGAATACCCAGCGTGCTTGATTCATAGCAAATACAACATCGGCAGCTTTTTTAGACAAATGATTCCCAGAACAATTACAAATAATGAAGGCACAAATACCACAATTTGTGAAGCATTTTTAAGATGGGGGGTGGAAGGAAGAGACTAAACTCATTAAAAATAGTGCAGACAGCCTTAGATTTAAGGTTGCAAACACACGTGCTGCCACTAAACCAGCAGAATTTCCTTTTCTTACACCTTTCATAAGTCTCAGCACCCAAGCTTTGCTTACTGTTTAACACATTCCAGAGAGGTTTTTCTCATCCGCAAGGCTGTTGTTACTGATGTTGCGAGTGCATTTGAGAGAAACCAGAATCTGTTTGCTGTGAAACCCAAAGGAAACATTTCAAATGTATCAGTTATTGAAGCAAAAATGGAAAAAAACCCCAACATGAACCAACCAACAAACAAACAAAAACCTCCCAAAAACCCAAACCAACAAGAAAGCACGTTATGCTTTTGGAAATAAATTCTTTTCTCAGATGGATTCATCAAAGAGATATCAAGGGGCTTTGGGAGGAGTTAGAGGATGATTTGTTTTTATACTATTAAAAGTCAATTTTCTCTGTGTCTGCAACTGATTTAATGTAGCCTTTAGGATTTCTGATGAGCAATTTTAACTCTCAAGAGAAAGCTTGGCCATTTAAATAATCTAAATAGGACTAATGCTTCCTTATTCTTAGCTGCTTTTTTATTGTTCGTAAGAATTCAAATAAAATGTGCAAAATATGTAAACATATTTTCTCTGTCTTTATGGTGCTGGATGCTCTCGACAATTCAGATGGCAAAGACAGCCGGACTGACTCCAAACAGCAGAATAGCATCCATGGTCAGCATCAGACATTTTGAAGAAACCATATAGTAAGCCTCAGAAATAAAAGCTTCCTCTGATCTCCAAGTCAGAGGTTGGCTGAAGGCTCAGATCTCCTCAGCCTCATGCTTCAGTTATTCACAGCTAACGCTGTGAACGCTGTGAATAGCTTCATTGTCTGCACCCGAGTCCTTTCAAAACCCTGCTCAAGTTTCAGAACAAGTCACATTGCCTGGCGATGAGGCTCACTCCACTCACTGCTGCCAGTATTGAAAAGGACATTTTTCTGGACTATTTTTTCTGGACTATTGCCAGAGTTGAAAAGGACAGATATTGAACTGAACCACCTCTCCATCTCACTGACTGTCCCCTTGGTTTTGAGTGAACAAAAAAGGGATCTCTGAATAGGAGTTGAAGATTCCGTTCCAAAAGGCATTAAAGATGTGATACAGACATACTTGTATCATTTCAGGTGAAAGTACTCTGAAAGACTGGCAAAATCATTTGGATTTCAGTGCATGTGTCCTTTTTGCCCTGGCACGAGAATCCAGGTACTTCAAGCTCTTTAAAAAAAGGGACAGTAAAAGGTGACCGAGAAAAGCTTGAGCAAAGGGTCAGGGGCAGGTCCCTGGGAATGATTACCTCTTTGAAATCCAGGCAGCAGGGATGCAAGGTATCAGAAGTTGTGCAGTCAACTCTGCTAAGCATCTAATCACCAATGGGTCTGATCAGCAGAGAACACAATGTGAGGAACCAGGAGAGGTCACTAAGCAGGAATTACAAAGCAAGTCCCGCCGCTTAACACACAAGGAAAGAAAAAATACCAAATCCCCCCAAAATGCAGCCTACAGAAACTGATGGTGACAGAGATGGGGAAAGCTCTTTGGTATCTGCTCGAGACACACTGGGAGAATGAAAAACGTCCCCGTGCTTTGGCAACTTAAATGCAAACCCCAGCCCACCTCACAGCTTAGCTCCACACCCCCACTGGCTTAATGGACCACCAGCAAAGTGGAGGCACACTTTCCATCTACATCACTACCTGCACAGTGCCATACAACAAACATCTGTACCTGGCAGATGCGGAGGTGCACACCATTAAGTATCGCCATGAGGTCCACTGGATTATTGTGCGTTCCTGTTTTTCCATAAAGGTTTTCATAGATGGCAGATGTGCTGGTGTACTGCCATCACACGATGAAGACAGAGAAAAGAGGGTGAAGGCTCTCCGGGGACATAGCCATATGGTTCAGGATGTCCCCACACGGGGATGTACAGGTCTCTTCCCTGCTACAGGCCAGACTACAGCTCCTCATACAGCTTTTCTTCATGAGAATAGGCAGACAGCAGTCATTTAAAACATGCAAAAAATGTATTTTTTTCCAGGAGACTGGCATAGCTGTGGTCAGGGAAGACTGGAAAATCAATTTATGCGCATGTGCACGCATGACTCCAGTCTTGTAGGGACTGAGCTCCAATATTAAAATGGAAAAATGCAACTCCATTTAATGATGGTCACAGGTTTTGCTCTATACTTCTAGGTAAACCTGGGTAACTGCAAGATGTCTTCACGTGCATTGTTAAGGGCTGCATTTATCATGATCTGTGGCAAGTTCAGAAACAGATCCCCACAGAACAAGATGCATACTTACCTCTGGATTGCTCTTACCAAGTTTCAGCAACTGCACTGATGTGTAAAGGTACCTACTGGCTAATTGGATGTTTATGAACACGGTATTTAGGCAGTACTGGTGTTTCTTCCCCAGTTACAAGTTTCGCATTTGTTTCACCGTGTTCTTACCGCTTGTATGACTGCTAAAAATATATATCCAGGATGAGGTTTCTAGTGGTTTTGAAATGTTATTTAAATGCTGATTTCAGAAGTACTCTTTGTAACCTCTGTTAGGTCTGCAGAGAAAGCACAATTTCCAGGAGGTTTGTATCAGCATAAATCTACAGAGCTTTGCTGAAGAACTTCATCCAGAGCAAAAATTTGCCACTCGTTTAACTAAATAACCACAAACCACTGACCTAGCTAAAAAGTAACCTGTAGCACAATAAACAAGCAAAGAAAAGTATCTCAGTTCAATGCAAAGCCTAAGTGCCTTTAAGGTTGTGGTTTTTTTCTCTCATTGCCAATCACTGCCATGTGAGTTTGGGGGAAATTTTCCGCACCCAGTTTGGTCTCAACCCAACTCAAGAGTATTCCTTCAAACAGAGTTCACTATTTGGTCATCCTGCTCCTGCATGGCAGCGGAAGGAAGAATCTTTGCTTCTAGTTTTCTAAAAAGCCAAGGTCTATAGCCAGATGTGCGCTGTGCTGATGGATGACATCATGTAAGTCACTCCACATTTCTCTGCTTCAGATTCCCACCTGCTTAGAAATCAATTGCCCAAACGACTTTGAAATTCTCTTGTCAAAATCCTTGAAACCGCTGGGTCTTACTTTTGGAAGAAGAAACAGCCCTTCAATGGGGCCAGAACAAGAAGCAGTGCAGCAAGTCCTACCCTGGCCCTGACACTCCCTTCCTCTGTGGCCCAACTCACCTCTCATTGTCCTCACTTCCTACGTTTGGTGTGCTATCCATTGTGTGTTTGGTATTTATCCCTGATGCACCTCCTACCAGAATCCTGTGCTAAACCTCACTGCCTATCATGTAAGAAAGATTCTGAATCACAGAAAGGCTGATGACACGGCCCGAGGTGCAGGGAGAGAACACCACACCAATATGATGTGGAATCAGAACTCCCTTATTGCTCTGTTCTTCCCATCTTTATACAACCCCCCCGTTCTGTCCACACGCCTCGCAATCATTGGCTTAGCCCCCTGTGCACACTCCCTTCATGCGCTCCTATCTCGCATCCCATTGGCTGGCTCATTTGTGCAACGCCTCCGCCTCTGCGGTCCTCCCAGCCCACAGATTCCCCTTAACTTGCTTACTCGCTAACCTGCCGTTGGAAATCCCCCTAATTCTGCTGCTGGAAATCCCCTCTTCAAGGACAAGTTGCCCTTGACGCTACTGGTACAAATGCTCATAGTGCTCCAGCACCCCCAGGGCCCCCGCAGGCTGAATTTGGAAGGGACCCCTGGAGGTCATCTGCTCCAACCCTCCTGCTCAAGCAAGGTTACCTAGAGCTAGTCGCCCAGGACCACTTTCGAATGGGTTCTGGACTTCTCTAGAGAGGGAGACCTCACCATCTCTCTGGGCAGCCTGTGCCAGTGCTCAGTCTCCCTCACAGGAAAAATGTTTCCTGATACTCAGAGGGAACGTCCTGTGTTTCAGTTTGTGCCTGTCACTGGGCACCATTGAGAAGAGCCTGGCTTCATCCTCTTTGCACAGTCACTTCAGGCATTTATACATATTGATGAGATCCCCCTGAGACTTCTCTTCTCTGGCCTGAATAGGCCCAGTCCCCTCAGCCTTTCCTCATAGGAGAGATGCTCCAGCACTTTACTCATTTCTCTGGCTCTTTGCTGGACTTTCTCCACTAACTCCATCTCTCTTATACTAGGGAGCCCAGAACTGGATGAACATATATGAATAGCTAAGAAAAAAAAAAGAAAGCCATAATAAATCATAATAACTGTAAAACACAAAATAAGTTCCCTTTGAGTTAGAGACTTCAGGAGTCTACTGGCTAGTTACCCAGGAGAAAGTTAAGGGTGAAGCTTGATCACAATTTTTAGGGACCAAGAGAGGGAACACAACATTATTAAAATGCTTTTCAGTTCATCAGACAAAAGTGTAACAAGACCAAATGACCCAATTTGAAAGGGGAGAGAAGAGAAATGAAGTGCAGTGCAATTATTTGTTCAACAATGGCAGCAATTAGCTGCTAAAAAATTTACCAAGTGCTCTGGTTGATTCTCTGTAACTGGTGATTAAATCAAGATTGGAATTTTTGTCTTCTTTGAAGTCTTGTTCCAGTTCATATAAAAAGTCCTAGGACCCGCATCATGCAGTAAGTGATACAAAATGATCACAATGGTCCCTTCTGGCTCTGTCACCTATTCTTTTATATGAGATGACATTCACTGTTCTGATGAGTAGGCAATTGACATTGCAAAATACCAGAAAATGCCTAAAATTCAGTACAGCTGAATGCCTTGAGTTAATCTTTGCCTCAATCTCAGAACAAAACTCTGAACACAAAATCATCACTGTACCTGTGTCTAAACCAAGCCAGAAACAAGACAGAACTGGTAGTTTAAATGACAGTTTGGTGTATCCAGTCTATCCCACTTGCGCGCTAATAAGCAGTAGCACCTGTATGCCAAACACAAGCTGATAAAATCTCTATACTGCTACCATGATCAAGTGTGGCGGCCAGATTTGATTATAAGAAACTGAAGCATCTATACAGGAAAAGTGTTACAAAGCTCTTTATCCTAGTACAACTGCTGAGTGAAGAGGGTTGCATTTACTCCTTTAAAAAACATTATTTGAATATAGCTGGGAGCTGGAATAAATTGACTAGCAGAGGTCAAGTTGCTGCAGCAACGATGTGTTTGGCTTCTAGAGACAGTTTACCAGATGCACCATGCAAGAGCAACTTTTCTGAAATAGCCTTGATAATAGATTTCCGAAGAAGGTGCCCCTTAAAGCAAAGTGTTCCGATGCCATTTACCAAGGTATGCCATGAAAGGACAGGAAGGCATTGGAAAAGAAAGTACAACTTATGTTAATCATCTGCAATTCAATCACTTTTCTGTATAGCTAGGAAATGAATAATTTTGTGTAATGCTAAGCACAGGGCTGGGACTCTTTGTAGACAGTCCTTAAACTGAAACAATAAAGCAAACAGCGTGCTGTTTGCCATTCTATTGCAGCCCTTGAGAGAGACAAAATAAGCTTTAAGAAATTTCATGTCTAATTTTCAGACTTGGCTGCTAACAAGAGATGAGGGAGCCTGAAGAATTTACTCACTAATGAGAATACCTTAGTACCTTCATGTTATGTACCAGACCAGACTGAATGTCCAGCGCAGATCCAGAACCACAGCACTGCGGGGAGGTTCGGATGGCACATGATCGTGGATAGAGACCTGCTCATCAAGAATATGTCACCTCCTAAGCCAATGACAAAATAAGCAGTTTCAGGGAGGACATGGAATCATTTTATAGAGATGAAGAATAATGTTCTCAAAACCATGGGCAATCCCATGTATAAAGCCTGTGTCTTTCCAGTACTTGCTTGTGGTTACACACACAGAGGCACACGACAGCAGTAAGCTCACTACTCCCTTTAGCGAGTTTCTAAAGCCCAAGTTATTCATTTCTTCAGTGAAAAACAAGATCTAGACTGGAGCTTTTGGAAGATTACATAGTCAAGCACATCAAGAAGAAGAAGTGCAGTACCTGAGCAGGACCAGCCCATCCCCACATCAGCCGAGGCTAGAACTAAGTCTCTTTGATGACAAGCATCATTTTAGCTCATTTGCTACAGCCAAATGACTTAAAAAATTACATAATGGGGTGAGGAAAGGTCCCGGAATTAAAATTTAAACTGTGTTTGTTTATAAGCTGAGCAAATAGCAGTATTATTATGTCCCAAAATCCCTGCTAATCGGCACACAGATGCCTATATCTAAGTCCTTTTCCCTCAAATACACCACCAGTTCCTCTCTCCTGCTCTGGGCATTGCTTCTTTTGCACGCTCCATTATGCCTGCTGAAAACTCTGAAAAGGAAAGCTTGAAAAAGGCTGAAATAAAATAAAGTTTCACTGATAAACCATCCTCAGATCCTCTGTCAATAGAAGGAAGTCAAGCAGTGAAGGAAGCTCATGTGCACACATGCCCTAAAAATGTAAAGAGAAGATATTCTTAGTTTAGCAGAAATCCTGTTAGCGAGCATGCATATAAATGCAGGAGTTTTGAGACCAGGCCCTGTGGGTGCACACACATACGTAACAGCTGGAAAAACATCAGCTGAGCCTCTCTGTGCTCCCAAAGCAGAGCTGGCCCTTGGTGCTCTGGAACACAACAGCAGGAAGTCAGTGCAGCAAAGGACAGCCCAGAACTGTCCTGACAAGTGGGAGGAATGCTCCAAAAAGGAGAAGGATACCATAGGGAGAAACACATAAAGCATGACACATCAGGGGGTTTGCACTGGCTGGGGAGGAGCTTCAGGTAGCAGTTTGGCAGAGTGTGAGTTGGGGCTCATCTTGGTGCCTGGCTGGCATAAGAAAGGTGCACATTATACAGAGGTGTATGAGCACAGAGACGTTAATTTTTCTCTTCTTCAGCTTCTGTCAGACTCCTGTATCCCTTGCTGTCAGCCGCTGTCCTGTAGGCAAATACAGACAAACTGGGCAAAACACAGGAGAGCACCAGGGTAGCTAAGAAAACATATCCTCTGATGTCAGGCTGCAAGCTCAGTGAAGCTCTGTTTTCCCAGAGGAAGATCAGACATGAGGAAATGGATTTAAATCAGGAAAGGAAAATAACTAGATAGGTATCTGGAAAAATCTGAGAGGAAGTCTTTAAGACAAACACCCCAAAAGTACAGGCCATCCTGGGACTAGCTAAACTAGCTACACTCCAACAAATGTAAAATTCGAAAAGCAAAGACAACATAAACCACCCATACACACACATAGCATATACAGATAGGTGTATGACAGGCATGTAAACCACCAAATGATGTCTGAAAAAGACACTTAGCCTAAAGTCTCAACTGCAGCATTATTTTTGTGAGAACCAAAGGTCAAATTTATGAGGTACAAAGGGCATTCAGCTTAGTTCATCTTCAGGGGGAGCTGGATGCAAACCTCTTTTCACTTAAATTCTCACATCCTTTTCCTTCTGTTTTTCCTTTTCCCCTCTAATAGGTTTTTTCTATGAATACTGGAAATACTGTATGAATACTATGAATACTGTAGAGACAGTACCTAAAATAATCAGAGGTCCACACACTCCTACCAGATACAGGAAAATGAGAGTGCCCAGTATGTTTGCATAAAGCCTGTCCCACACTAGGGAATAGCTGTGCCAAACCAAGACCTCTCCATTCCTGTGTGGAGCGCTGGCTCACATCCATTTCAGACAGAGTAGCTGAAAGTCATTTCTCTCAGATGCTGTTTAAAAGCCTAAATGCAATGAAATACTAGTTTGAGTCCATTTCCCAGTGAGCAAAAGTGTCAAAAAGCCACCATCAGAGCTGGATCTAATTCGCAGTCCCAGTAGGGAAGTTAGGGAATAGACGGGCACATGTAATATGCTGCTTCCTGTATACTTGTTACAAAACTTTCTGCAGCAGTAGCTCCAACTTTTGGGACACTGAATTCCATTTGCTTCCCACCCACATCGAACCCCTCCGCACTCCAATATGGTTAACCAGACACTTCACTGAGATGCTCTGGCTCTTTCCCCCCACTGGCTTTTGCTGCCAATTAAGTTTTGCCAGTAGATGAGAAGTCCCACCATGGATCTATATTCTTGACTGACTTCAAATGCTTGACCTCATGCCAGACTCATGGCTATTCTGGCCACAAGACTACCATGGCTACATTTCAATATTATTTATCTTTTCCACTATATACACAAGCATACTACCCAATCGAGCACAGAGCTACAGGATTAAACACCATTGATTCTGCAGCTGAAGCCTTACCTCCTTACAACTCGCTCTGAGGTCACTCCCTATTACATTGAAAGAAGCACAGAATCAAACCCAAAGCCCTGGAAGACTGGCTCGATAACACAACCTAACCAGGCTTGCTCAAGAGCTTTGTGTGAATTTTTGGCACACATAGCACTGGAGAACTTACATCAAGCTAGTTCAAAAAGCATAGGTAAGTATTGCTGGAGGCTGGCGATTTGACTACAGGACTACCTTGGTAACCTGGTTTTGGATAACTGCAACACCACAGATCTCCTCTGGGAAAATGGCCAAGAGCTTTTGATTGCAAGCAGGTTAAGAATCTCGCTTTCTCCTTCTTCCCAGGTTTTACTTTGCAAATTATCCTCATTATCCCATTCCAGGCACTTCGGAAGACAAATCTGTTTAAGAAAGGTGCTCAGATACAAGACTGAGGAGGAAGTATGATTATATACCACCAGCAGTTAGAGAAGGTATTACTTTGTTTCCAGTGGTTATCTACAGCTCTTACAGCTCTCCATGAATGTATGCTGCCCAGTATATCTGTGCTAAAACAAGTAATACATGTTTCCCTTCAAAAGCCTAAAGAAAAAAAAAAAAAAAAAACCAGCTTATTTTACAGCATCCATCATTAGACAGTTTCTGAAGCTTTCCCAGTAGTAGTAATAAAAATAAAATAAAATTAAAAAATAAAAACTAAAACCAGGCTCATTTTCCTCACTGATTTTCCTCCCAAGGCATTCAGAAATATTCTCCTGCTGGTCTGCGCATTTGAGTTTATTTACTTATCCCTCTTTCCTGTTCCCTCTCTTTCCCTGTCCTCCTTATTTATATTTCCTCACCTCCTTTATATTTTTGTCATTCTTTTCACCTCTATAATTCATTATGGTCTGCAGGGAAATGAAGTCAAATCGTATGTTTCAGCCTGAGCCCCAGAAGACTGGTCACTCTCAACCCCTCTGAAAATGAGTTTGAAAACTTAGGTCTTGCTACCAAAACCACACCGTACATGAAAAGAAGCATAAAGCAGAACAGTAGCAAGAATTGGGAAATAGCAAATAATAAAAGGTTACAGACAACAGGTGCCTTCTGGGCTCTGACATGTGCTCTCCCACCACACACAGCTACAAGAGAACAACATACTTGGCATAGGCAAAATCTAGGCTCTGCAATAGTGTTTGGCCAAATAAAAAGCCATACCTCCCATCAGAGATTGCAAAACAGCGGCAGGTCACTTTATAGGCAAGTACCTAAAGGCAGGAAGGTACCTGGACAGGGAAAAGTCACCCAGTTCCTGGGCAACCACTAAGAGAAATGCATCCTGAAATCCTGCTCAGATAGTTTCCAGTAAACACATTTTTGGTAAGGACTATTTGTGTAGACAACTAACCAACTACACAAAAGTCAAATATGGGCTTTCTGTAAATCCAGTTCTATTACTAACCTGTATAATAACATCAACACTCTGCACCATACATTAAGTGCTGCACAAAAAGGGGGAAATAATACAAGCTGCTGTCACATTCCCCTGTGATTCCTCCTTATTTTTGTAGTACACTGTTAGGAAATAATGTCCCTTTTTGCTATGTGAAGGAATTCTCATTTTGCTTTTCTAGTTACTTGGTTGTTACCGCGGACAGGACAGCTTTGTATGACAGCAATGACTGGTGATGTGCAATACAGCAGCTGGTTCCAAAAATTTGATTTCACTGTTTACATCGCTGGCTTTAAAGTGCCATAGCAACTGAAAAATAATAAAATCCCCAACCAAATTACCATATTGAAAACTTCCACATAATCCTATTTATGCAGAAGGTCTTTTCTTATAGCATTTTGCAAAGTTCCTTGCCGGTTGCTCGTGTTTAATAAAATACCTTTATTACCACGGAGTGTGCTCAGAAGTAGACCTGGATCTTCTCTAAGTGCAGGTTAGCAAGGTGCAATAAATATGCCAGTAAGAGCCTTTGCAGCTCATGTCTTCTTACTATTTCCCTTTTAAAATGTTTCAGCTAATTTCAAGTTTCGCACCTGCTTCAATTACTCATTTTACTGATTGTATTTTCTCTACCCCAGCTAGAGGAGAGGCCTGCTTTGCTTTACACACCTCAGTGACAATGCTTCCATAAAGAATGCTTTGATGAGCACTTTCCTTGACAGCAAAGAAACAAACCATGATGTGCTTTGTACAGAAGGCTGCCTCAAAAATAAATAAAGAACTCACCTCATATTTTATCCACCATCTTCTGAGTCTCATCAGAGGAAATTAAAAAAGAAATTGGCTTCTTAAGAGGAGAGATCAAGCACCTTAAGGAACAGCTGCAATTTGTGTTTCTGAGAAATGAAAATTGAAAAGCAGACTAAAATGGGTATCGGGTGATTTATAAACCACCCTTCTCCATTCTGCCTGAGTGTCAGTACATTCAGCAGATCATCGATAGCACCATCTTTAACATATGATATTCAGAATGAAATTAAACAGCCAGCTCCCTTTCCCACTTCCTTCCCACCTCACACAGAGCACAAAAGGTGTTCGAAGGACCTTGCAGCCCCTCCTTGCAAAGCAGGAGGCATGGCTCCTACAAACAACCTCTGCAAATCTTGTAGACCCAATAAAGTGTAACAAACACCAGCTGCTGTTGCTATTAACACAGTTTGTGCCAAACACTTGAGAGCCTTCATGAGGTTGTCCAAACACACAAGGCTTGTTTGTGAGCAAAAACATTAAATGTTACTCCTCGACATTTGTTGTTTTAGTAATCTATCCCCTTGGAAACTATATCAAGATCTTTAAAGCCATTCAGCTCTTAATCGCAGCAGATATGAATCACTGTGTCAGTTAAAACTAGGTGCATAAATTGCTGGCAATGTGAATTTATGACACCAAGATGTAATTCAG
>JAUCNL010009870.1:0-11429 GCA_032353615.1 Micropsitta geelvinkiana | reverse complement strand
ACAAGCGTGTCGAGGTCCCTCTGGATGGCATCCCTTCCCTCCAGTGTATCAACTGAACCACACAGCTTGGTGTCATCGGCAAACTTGCTGAGGGCGCACTCAATCCCACTGTCCATGTCACTGACAAAGATGTTGAACAAGACCGGTCCCAACACCAGTCCCTGAGGGACACCACGCGTTACTGGTCTCCAGGTGGACACTAAGCCATTGACTACAACTCTTTGCATGCTGCCATCCAGGTAGTTCTTTATCCACCGAGCGATCCATCTATCAAAATGCTGTCTTTCTAATTTAGAGACAAGGATGTCGTTTGGGACAGTGTCAAATGCTTTGCACAAGTCCAGATAGATGACGTCAACTGCTCTAGCCCTGTCCATCAGTTCTGCAGCCCCATCATAAAAGGCCACCAATTTGGTCAGAATTTCCTATTAGTGAAGCCATGCTGGCTGTTGACAAGCACCTTGTTGTTTCTCATGTGCCTTACCATGCCTTCCATGAGAATATGCTCCAAGATTTTGCCAGGTACAGAGGTGAGACTGACTGGTCTGTAGTTCCCATGGTCTTCCATTTTCCCCTTCTTGAAAATGGGGGTTATATTACCCTTTTTCCGGTTGTCTGGAACTTCATCTGACTGTCATGATTCTTCAAACATGATGGACAGTGGCTTAGCGACTTCATTCACCAGCTCTTTCAGGACCTGCAGATGGATTTCATCAGATCCCATGGACTTGTGCATATTCAGGTTCTTAACATGGTCTCAAACCAGATCCTCTCCTACAGTGGGCCTAGCATCTTCATTCTCAGAGTACCTGTGTCTGCCTTCCAAGACTTGGTTGGAGTGGTGTGCTGGGTTCAGCAGTAGCAGTCATTTTTCTCCTTCTTAGTAGCTGGTGTAGTGCTGTGGTTTTGACTTTCAGCCTGGGAACAGCACTGATAACACTGATGGTTTTAGGTGCTGCTTATTAATGTTTAGTCTGACCAAGGACTTTCTGAGTCTCATGCTCTGCCAGAGAGGAGGGGAAGTTGTAAGGAAGCAGAGATAGGACACCTGATCCAAAGTAACCAAAGAGGTATTCCATACCACAGCACATCATGCCCACTATATAACCTGGGGGCAGTTACCCAGAAGGTCTAGATCACTGCTCCTCCTTCAAAGACGCATTGCTCCTGAGCTTTGAAGAGGTGATCCTTGAATATCAACCAGCAGTCTTGGGCCGCTCTGTTCTCTTTATCCCATGGAACCTTACTGAGCAGGTTCCTGAAGAGGCCAAAGTCTGCTCTCTTGAAGTCCAGGGCAATGAGCCTGCTGCATGCTCTTCTCACTGCCCTGAAGATCTCGAACTACAACATCCCATTACCACTGCAGCCAAGGCTGCCTTGGAGTGTAACATTCTCAACCAGCCCCTCCCTGCTGGTGAGCATGAGGTCAAGCATCACATCTCTCCTTGTTGGCTCCTCTATCGCTTTCAAGAGGAAGTTGTCTTCCACACAATCGAGAAACCTCCTGGTGAAGCTGGATGTAGACACCACCTGCACTCTCCTACGGGCCTTCCAGTTTTACAGTTGACAGCTTTTCTATCTTGTACCTACCACTTTGAATGGAACAATTAAAATACCAGGGTCTGTGGACTGGCTAAGGGACGGTGGACATTTCGTGACCAACCCAGACGTCTTAGCCAGTCCACAAGGGTCTAGAAATTTTTTCCAGCTGGGAGAAAAACTAACGATGCAATGCAGGTATTATTTATATATTGTCACTATGTACATATATTTCTTTTCTGAAGAAGCTCTTGACTGTCAAATCAGGCTTTAGTACCAACATTTATGTATAAACTCAAGTTTTCTGTCTGTTGGTACAAACCTCTTCTTTCTTGAACACGTGGCCAAGGTAAACATCATCTCACATTACTTTGAGATAACTTACTCACATAACACATGTGCAGCTCTGAACTCAGCTTCTCTACCTAGTCCACAGTATTTTGAGGGACCATTCTTTTACCATGGCAATATAAATTTTAATTAAAATCGGTAAGTCAAGTTTCCCTTATATATACTTAGTTCTTCTCATGACAACACATCAATAGGATTAAACAGTGCTATAAAAGATGCTGGTGTTTGATGTCTTTTAATATTGCTTCCCATAACAAGAAAATAAATAAATGCCACCAGTATTACTTATTCTTACTAGTTTAGTAATTATTTCATTAAGGTTATATTTATGCCGTCAATTATCAGCAAGAAACGCTGGTACCAGCTAGCAAGTCTATTTGGTAGTAATAAGCTATGCCCAGTGATGTTTTTGGAAGTGATGTTAGCAGTAACAACAACAGCAGCTCAGTGTGTACTTTATAAGACTTTTCAATGTATGAAACTAATAAACTCAAAGATTTAATAAAACTATAAGAAAGCAGCAGCTCAGGCCGCAGGTCTACATTTAACAGGCAAAGATCAGCAATACAGTTAAGCAGTAAATACCCTCCCAAGTCACCCACCCATACTTAGAATGCTGCGTAAGACTGGGTTTATATAATTCTCAAAACATCACTTCTTCCAAGAATGACAAGACAATTTCTAATATGCCCTTTTCCTCAACACTATCAACAGTCAAGGAGTGATGACAACTTAAACAATGCCTAAGGCAAGCTGGCAGAAGTGTAAGTGAATTAGCTTCCAAACACTATTCCTCTTCCCAGTACTGCACTGCAAATGTCTGGTTAGAGACTTCTTCTGATCTAATTTACTCTGCAGTTACAGTAGGTTATAGGTACAATCCCATTGCTCTTGACAACAGCATTCCTGCTTTACATTGCTGAAAAGGGGTAAGGATAAAGCCTCCCTATTCACTCTTGAATTCAGTGTACAGAGTCTTGAGACATGCTGTGTCTTCTATTTGGGCTAATTTACAAAGTGTTACTGGTAAGCAACTGGTAATATTATAAGCTTTAACACATACCTTTTTTAAGCTCAGAACACTGACTGCATCTCCTCCTAGTTGCATGAAACACTTACGAAAGCCAATTAAAAGCATCAGCAGCAAGCCTATCAGAACTGTATCTAACATGTGGCTGCCCACCTCCAGCAATGTTCAAGGCCAGGTTGGATGGGGTTTTGAGAAACCCAATCTAGTGGGAGTTGTCCCTGCCCATGACAGGGGGGTTGAACTAGATGATCTTTAAGGTCCTTTCCAATCTCAACCATTCTATGGTTCTGTGATTCTATGTTGTTGACTTTCCTTCAGTATGACAGCAGTGACACTCCTTCTGCCTAAACCAAATTTGTTTTTTTTTTTTTTCCTTAAACTAATGTTTACTTAGTTCCGCTGCACTGAAAACTAAACCTGGGAGGAAATCAAGCTCTAAGGGGACTCTTTCCTAATAGTCTCCACTTGGAAAGGAAATGTTCCTCTTGATACACCAGACCACAGATGCTCTCTCCAAAGATATTCCTTCCCCTCAAGCTCAAAAAGAGACACAGGTTGACCTACAGTTTCCTACATTATTTCCAGGACTGTTAGCAAACTTCTGGTGCACTCCAATGCTGCTATTTCTTATGTCAAATCTAATTCCTGGTAGAAGCCCACATTTTACCTTTAATAGTGATGCATGGACTAAACATAGATGCCTGAGTTTCTCAACCCACGCTGAACCCCAATGTTATGTCAGCATAAAGGTCAAGGCAGCATAAACACTTTGTACTGTAAGTATCGTTTCTGGTTATCATTTATTAACTATAGGTCTACCTCTTTCAGGACTAACCTTCCTCTGTGTAGTAGCCACCACAATAAGTAAAAATAAAAAGGAGGCCCACATTAACACTGAAAGACTGCGCAACTATACCAACCAGCGAAACCCACCTTGTCAGGCGGCCACCTGGGTGGAGTGGGGTATTCTGAGACGGGACTGCCCAAATCCATCAGCCACGGTTGGGAAGCAGGCCGGAGCAGCACAAGACCCAGGAGGAGCTGACCAGCTTCTGGGCTCAGGCCCCAGGAGCAGCACTCACCCCTTTGCTGACAGGAGGCGGGCCACGGCACAGCAGCACCCCACGCCCACAATGGCACCGCCCCCAAAATGGCGCCACGAAAGCCGCCCCACCCCTGACCCCTGGCCTCTGGCAGGCTCCGCTGCCCGAAGACCCGCCCCTTGCTTTGCATAAAGTGGTGCCGGCACCCCCCTTCTCTCACGGCGGCGGCGCGCAGGCGGGCTACGGAAGCATAATGAGTCGCATGCGTGTTGTTGAGGGGCGCTGGGGCGGTACCATCTCGGGGCGGCGGGGCCGGCCGGCCCACGGCGATGGCATGCCAGGCTTAGGCGGGCACGGCGGCCGCCAGGAGGGCTGGCAAGGCCAGTCGCGGGGCTCACTGCACCAGCTGGCAGAGCGGTACGCGGACCTGGCAGCCAGCTACAGCGAGGCGCTCTTGCAGCAGGCGGAGCAGGAGACGCAGAGTGCTCGGCTCCGGCAGGATAATGGACGGCTGCACTCGGAGAACAGCCGCCTGCGCCGCGAGAACCGCAACCTATTCCAACAGGCTCTTGTAAGCACCGACGTCCCTGCCGAGCCCCCGGCCGTGGTAGAGGACGCAGAGGCTCTGCGCACCCAGCTGGAGAGGTTGAAGGCGAAGCACCGCCGGGTCCAGCAGCACTTGTGGCGCTACCGGATCGCTTGCGGGTCGTGCACCTCGGGAGTCGATGACGGCGAGCTGGATGGGCTGCTGGAGGAGGAAGACGACGAACAGCTGCCGTCTCTCCCGCAGCAGTGGGTAGAGGAGGAGGACGTGGAGCTTTCGCAGCTGGCCTCGGGAGAAGGCGCGGCTAACAGGACTGTTGTGAAGGGGCAGCTCTCCTAGTTTGCTGAATCCCGCTGTCAGCTATGGACTTTGGGTGGGGCTGGGGTTTCACTCTTGGACTGCCTCCGGCCAAGGGCGGGCTTCCGCCTCGTAAGGCCGAACAGGCTCCTCCCAAGGAAGGGCGGGAAGGGAGTTGGCTGGGTGTTTCTAAATCGCTGTCGTAGATGTTTGACCGGGAAGCTTTAACAGGGATCCGGGAGAAGCAGGTTCTGTTGGAAGAGTGATGCTGGGAAGAGGCCTGCCATCGAGTGCCTCGAGGCAGCAGTTGACATGGAGAAGAACCACAGTGAAAAGAACAGTTTGTCTTGTGTCACGTCGTAGCATTGAACTGTGTATGCTTTGGGGTCCAGCTATGGATTACCTTTGTTCTCTTTGAGCAGACCTCAGTAGACGTGGAGACTATCAAAAGATGGCACTCTCTGGTTTTTAGTAGTCTATGTCTGCTAGTGAAGGAACCTAACAAGCTGCTTTGGCACCCCAGTAAAAGTTGGTGATTTGAGCTCTTCTCCCAGTTGCCTGGATGTTTACTGCAAAAAAGCATTTGTATCTTTAATGTTGGGCTTTGTTCACACTTTCATATTAAAAAAAACAAAAACTTTAAAAAATAAAATCAGGGCACATCAACCGTTTTATGTATGATTTTTGACATGGGTTTATTTTGAAGCTGTAGATGAAATACATGTCAGGCCTTTGTAATGCACTTCTTCAAAACCAGAGGTTTTTTTTGTTTGTTTTGTTTATTGTTTTTTTTTAACCTTTATTCTTTAAGGAAATCTGCTATTTAAAAGCAAATTACTTAGTATTTTTTCAGACCTGTCTTTAGAAAAGCTTCTTTTTGAAAACAACTGTTCTAAAGAACTGAGGCATCAGTTGGTTTTGTAACATTTAAAAGCTGTCTGATGCTATCAAGTTTGGGATTGGTTCCTTAAAGCTTTAATAGCCAAGGTGAGTTTCAGCTCAAAGTAACATGAAAGCGTAAAACCCCATCTTTTCTATCTTTGGTAAGTATCTTTGGTAATGCAACTTCTGAAAAGCCTTATTTCTCCATATAATGTCAGCATAAGCCTCAATAATAAAATGGCTGTAATGCTTGTTAAACTTAAGTCTCTCCAGATCCACCGCTTCAAGTAAGTACATTTTCAAAATGAAAACTACATGGCACAGTGCAGCTAATCTCTTCTTAATGAGAAGTTGTGGGTGTTGTCCTGAGTGAGAAACTGGATGGGGTGTTTGATTGTTTTGTGAACAAAATATTACCAGAAATGCTTGAATTAATAAATACTCAGGAATTACAGTACCTGAAATACCAGCAGGAATGTCTTATTTTAGTAGCAGTTTCCAGTAAAGCATGAGTACCCAAGTAATGTGAAGAATCTGTCAAAATAGTACAAGGTACAGCTGTTGAGGTACAATACTAGAAATGTGTAACTATGCCAAGCATCCTTTTCAAAAGTTTAAGTATTGTCAAAAGAAAAGAGATTCCACACTTTTCTGATACAACACACAAAATTTTTCAATTAAATTTCTGGGACACTCCCAGTAAATGGCGGTTTTGTGCAAGAGTACTAAGTTCTATGCAAGCTTATAGAAAGGATTCTTTGCCTTTTTTTTTTTTTTTTCCTGATTTATATAAAATAATCGTGCAGATTACAAAACATGGCGGAGGAAAAAATTTAATACTTTGGTAAGATTCAAGTTGATGTGAAGAGTGCCAAAGAAAAGATTTTAATTATTTCCTGAAACTGCTTCTTCCAGATGAGCTGTAGTAAATTACGTCTTATTTCAGTCAAGTTGCAAAAATTTCATTTAGGTAATCATCAGATCTGGTTGTCTGTTTTTGAGATCAAAACAAGAAAATACGAGATTTAGGCAATGTCTACTAAGCTGCGAAAGTAGTACTTCACTATACTGTCCTCCAAATAATGGTTTAGTGGAGGTGGTTTTCCTTTATGACACACTGGTATGATCCTTGGCTACAGGAAACTACAAATAACTGTGGTTTACAGATAGAGTGAATACACAGGTTTATCCCAACGAATACATCTTTGGAATTGCCTGATAGATCACAGCATCTACGTATCAGAAGTGGTGGAAGAAGTGTTATTACAGTTGTATTAAGAGCTTAAACCTTCCTGTACTTTTGGTTAATGTCTTGTTTTGTCTTCTTTCTGTCCAGGAAACAGTCAAATCTTGAAGTTCCAGGCTTTGCTGCTTACTCCCAAATCTTGTCTTTAATTCTCTTTATCATGTTTTTGACAGTGACAAGTGTTTATCCTTCTTTTGTTCTAGTTGTGCTAGTGTCTCTGTTTTTCACTGTTTTGCTGTTTTGAGCCTTTCTTTCTCTGGCCTGACTGAATGTAACATCCCAGGGTTTGAAATAGAATGCATTGCAGAACAAAACTGCTACACTCGGCAAACAGAACCATACTATCCCATTGATCTTTTTATAATTTCACTCTTTTTTTTTAATTAAAATATAATTTTAGTTGTATAATGATTGTTTTCAAAACCATGAATTTCAAGCCCATATGTTTTTTCATGGTTTTGATTCTAGGTTTTTAATACCTATTTCTTTGCCACAGTTACTAAAAACAAACAAACAAAACCAACCAAACAAAAACCAAAACCACCACACTTTTTTGTTTGTTTTGCTAAGGCCAGATTTTTGAAGGTAGGTAGATTAGTTTCTTGTTTAAAAAATATTTTGCTTAAAGTTAATGTCTACTGAATAGCATTTTGTACTGCAGTGCGTTAGAGAAGGGATTGAATCCTGGTTTGCATTTGGGTGCTTGGATGTTTTGTTATTTGTTTAGTTTTGGTTTGCTTTTTTCCCTACATAAAAAGACAGAAACATAACAATATATAACACATTTGCAATGTTACCTTCCAGATCACCTTGTTAAACTGCAGTGTTTGAAATATGAATACATATTCTCTTTTTTTGATGTATATATGTATATAAATTTATAGAGGCCAGCAAAACCAAAAATCCTGTAGTCTTTCACTTCATTATGAAAACAAGAAAATTGTTTTCTTAAGAAAGTGTTTGGTCTTAGCTGCAGACTTTTCCTTACCCTTCTGTCCTGCGCCTCATGTAAACAAATGATTATGATGTATATGTTAAAGTGGAAGCTATATGCATGACTGTTAAAAGTGTATTAAAATCTTCTGGGGCCCTGATTTTGATGGCTTTAAAACGCATGCATATGAACAGAGTGGCGCAGTGTTGGTGCCATATTTAATATACACTCTGCTGCTCTTCTGGGACCTAATTTAAGTTTCATTCAATATTGCACTCTGAAGGAGTCTTTGTCCGCTGTGCTCATCTCCTTGAATATGTTAGGGCCTTAGGGTGTTTTAGCTGCCCACAGAGAATAATGAAATAAATTAAATGTCTTTGTATGATAAACTAATGCCATTCAGAATAGTTTAGTTGGGCTACTTTCCTACCAAAGCAGTTATCTGTTACTCTTCCCTTTTTTGTCTGTCTCACTGTGTTCAGTAACCCCTTTTGGTTCGGTCACTTCAGCAAAGGCATTTGCAAGATGTATAGAAAGACTTTTCCAAATTTGCAAATGCTGTAGAGTGGTTTAAAGCTAGGTTTTTAGTGGTCAAAAATTAACCAGGTCTTTCCCGCATATTTTTAAATGATGCCTGGTATCACACTGAGAAGTTTAGGTGTAACCGTGTGGGAACAGTTATCATTCTATACAATATCCAGCTTGAATTTACTGCCACATTCCTTCCAAAATAAGCCCCCATGCCCTTCAGAGAATAATAGTAGCATGTGATTATAAAGCTTTTTCTAAAAAACCTTGCAGCTGGTATTATTTCATGACTTTTAAGGCCATTTGCTTCCCTTTGTGCTGTCAAGAGTCTTTGTGCAGTCAGAATGTAGTTGTAGCAGAAGAGAATAGACATTACATTTAAAGGACATAAAGAGGCTACTTTAGATTTAGCTTTATAGAAAGCAGTGTGGTATAAAGCTGAGAAGACAACAAATTGGTTGGGTAATCCAAAGAGAACATTTTATGAAAGGGGAGTAATGTGACCATCAAGCAAAAGCTGATGGAATTATTATATCCATATATATTGGTGTATTTCTGATGAATAAAAATACTGAATGCAAAGTTTGGATAAAGTAAGAGGAAAGAGCATTGAGGAAAAATGCAACTGTGTCATGCACTGGCTTGAATGACAGTCTTTGAAGTGAGGGCAAGTTTTGGAGAGCTGCTCTGCAAACAATCCATAATGTGCTTAGATTACGAGCAGTGGTGCTCATTTCGGTTAATTTATCTCATGTGAAAATCTGTGAGGGACAGAAGATTGAGCATTTCAATTTTGTAAATGCTGTAGGATTTTCAATGACCTCAAGTGCTTTATACAGCTGTTCGCAATTGAACAGCTAAATTAGTATGACTCTTAAAACTCTTCTCCCACCACCCCCCACCATTGGTGAATAATAGAGAAATGTACTGCAATCAGACAGCAGCATCCATTTGCTCTGTTTTGACAAACTTGCTCCCAAGTACCTAGCCCAGTCTGATGCTGATTAGTGTCTGAGAGCTCAGGGCATACCTGGAGGCGAGGTGGTTGGAAAGTGTATAAATGCAGCAGCCCTAACGTTAATGGTCATGACTTCTGTTATAATGGCAGCCTACAGAAATCATATGTGTTTACTGATATAACAGCTGGCATGTTTTGTGTAAGTTGTGAGTAATTAGCTGTGCATGTGTTTCTCCTCCTTACTACGTACAAAGTATTGTTATCTATTTCTCACTTAGAACCATGACTCTGGGCATTCGATAATTGTTTCTTTATGGTGAAGAGGGTCAAATTGTTCTATTTGGCTGTTAGAAAGCCTTGTTCCCTGCTGAGGCTTGTAGACTTATAGTTTTGAGTTTTGGTGTTGTTTTTCACTTAGAAGTGATAGGTTGTTTTGTTTTGTTTTGTTTTGTTTTGTTTTTTTTTTTTTTTTGATTTATCAAACATCTTACAGTGCCTTTGCAGTTTAAGGAAGTTTTGCTGTGCTGTGCTGGTGAGGAAGAAAAGCTTCAGGGTGGATGCTGCAAAATTATGTAGAATCAGAGCTGATATGTTTCCCAAGGACTTTTAACAATCCAAAACTAAGATGCAAAAAAGCAGATGTTTTCAGAAAAATCCTAGATAAGATTTTGGGTTTCCTCTGGTTTTAATTTATTTAGTGATATAAGGGCTGTAACTCTGGTGACAGTTAAATATTTCATGATTTTGTACTGTAAATTTAAGCGACTGGATCTATTTAGGGCCTCTGGCACATAAAATCTAAAATAAGGCACTAAAAGCACTAAAGATGCTGAGAAATCTAAATGTAAGTTCTTTACTACCAAAAACAACCCCAAAAGGCTTTCTTCATTGACAGCGCAATGTTTTTACTTTTTAAACCTGTTTATTGTGAAAGAGGCAGCTGTAAAACTAGTGTAAAAAATCAGATTCAACCCTGTGTGCTTGAGGCTTGTATGGCACTACTGAAAAAAGCACTACCAATTGGAAGAGTGTCCATGAAAAGCTGCTTATGTCCTGGACATTAGATGCTCTTGGTTAAATTTGAATAGTCTCTCCCTTAGAGGACATCTGGAGAGATGTTGAAGGAGGGGGCTTCAGATGTCAGTCATCTTGGTTACTAGCGTTCTCTTGGTACCAGAGAAATGTTTCTTTGTGTTCTGCCAGAGAGTGTTTCATTTTAGCTTTTAGCTAAAGAAGCTTTTGTGCCCTCAGTGGGCATTTCTTCAGGTAAAACTGCTCTGGATTGCCAAGATCTACTACAGGCCAATTGAGAGGCCAGAAGAGTGGCTAGAAGAAGAGTAAATACAGGAATATACCCATTGACTTGCTGTATGAAATAAGCCTCAGCTCAGCAGGAGTAATGGTGCTGGGTTCTCAGACTTTCCTCCAGAAAACTAATGTACAGTGATTTCTAACAGTGGTACCTGATACATTCCTTTCTTTATTCACCGTCCTCCCCCTTCATTCTTTTCCCTGCCTTCCTTTAATTCCCTTAATAAATTAACCTATTTTAAAGTGTTCTGAGGTTCATCCATCATTTGTAATATTAAGGAATTTTTCATTTGTTTCTGTCTTTAGAATTCCTAGGTTAAGAAGTTCACAACAGGGATAGGTTTAGTAGGGAAGCTTCTCTTTCTTGGAAAGATTTACAGACAGTATGAGTGTATCCTGGGGGTAAAAAAAAAAAAAAAAAAAAAAAAAAAAAATGAGAGAGAATTATTCTTACGATAACAGACGTGTTACCATGAGGCTGCTGACTGATAAAGCCAGCACACTGGTCTTTACGACATTATTCATAAATACATTCCTTACTATCACTGCTGCTGCCTCAGGAAGAAAAGGAGAAAGATGTGTTTCTATGAGCCTTTTCTGTGGAAATTGAAAATGTGTAATTCTGTTTATAAGGGAGCAACTAGCCAAAATATTGTCATTGACCACTGTTTTTGTTACAAAATAAGATACAACACAGAGCAGGAAAGCTAGTTTTGCTGTGTGAAAGCTGTGTAAAACAGGTATCAGCTGTTGAATTTCACTAAGT
>JAUCNL010007910.1:0-16143 GCA_032353615.1 Micropsitta geelvinkiana | reverse complement strand
CAAAATACAAGATATTACACAGTGATGTATTTATTACACAGAACACACTAGGACAGTGGCAGTGACAGCTCAGTGCCCACGTGCTAAGAGGGATGCCCTGTGTCCCCAGAGGCCATGGATGGGCCGCGGCTCAGCTCCTGGCCCCAGCCCCAGGGAGGGGATGGCCATGTCACAATGGCAGCTGTGGCCGTGTCCCCGTGCTGTCACTGTGACGCTGGGATACGGGTGCCTGCTGGGCACAAAACCGGGCTGCTCTGGGCACCTGGGTGCTGCTGGGCAGGAGCAGGGAGAGCGACAGCATCTCCGTGTCGTGTCCCCGGCGTGCTGTGGAAGGGCCCCACCGCTGGACAGGGGTGTCTGTGCTCGCAGAGCCACTCACACCCATTTGGTTCCTCACAGAGCTGCAGACATGCAGGCAGAAGGGGTGACGGGATTCCACCCTCTGCTCTGGGAGCGCCTGGAACAGGCTTCTGCCGAGGCACAAGTGTGCAGGGAGCTGCAGCAGTGTCGGGTAGGTGGGTAGGGAGTGCTGAGTTCAGAGGGAGCTGGCTGAGCTTTGAAGGCAGCTCTGGAAGGAAGGGAGCTGCAGAGGAGACCCTGATGTGTTGGCACCCCGTGACTGGGGTCACCCTGATGTGTTGGCACCCCGTGCCTCCGTGGCTCCCTGCAGTGCATCCCATTTGCTTTGCAGTGGGAGCAGTGGGCAGAGCTGACGGAAGCTGTTCGGTGGCAGACTGAGGCCAAGAAGGTACCAGGGACAGGAGGGAGCTGGGCTCTGCTGCCTCCAAGCAGGCACGGCCTGGGCTCCTGAGCGGGCACTGTGCTTGTGCTTGTCCAGCTGCTCAGGCACAGGATCCAGCTCCTGATGAAGAGATGGGAACGCCTCCACGGGCCAACACCTTCGAGCACAAGGAGGAATAAGTTCATTTCTTGGATGAAGTGAGTTGTGCTGGGGGCTCAGGTGCTGGGGGTGCCGGTGCCCTCCCCAGCACAGCCTGGGCACCTCTCTGTGGCCACCCAGTGGGTTGCTGAGCTGGCCCAGGTCTCTTCTCACCCCTACAACCCCATGGTGTCGGTGGCAGGGGGAAGGTGGAGCGGGCAGAGGAGACAAAGCCATCGCTGCTGGAGGAGATGGTGGCCGTGCGGCTGGTAGGACACAGTGGGCCTTGGGGAGGGAAGGGTCTGCCCTGTGCTGGGGCATGGGGGCACTGAGCTCAGTGGGGACAAGGGAGGCCTCTGAGCCCCCGCACCTCATCCTCTCGCACGCCCCAACGCACGTCCCTGTCTGCCCTGGCTGCAGGATGAGCAGGCGGCGACGTGGAGGAGCAGGATCACGTCTTGGCTGGGGTGAGTTGACCTGGGGGCTCGGGGGCCAGGGCTCTGCCTTAAGCAGGGGGATGCCTGTGCCGGCAGCGCAAGGTCCCGCGGGCTCTTTAAAGAGGGTGGTGGGAAAGAGCTGAGTCCAGTTTGGCCTCTGCTCTGCCTGAGCCCTCTCCCATCCCACAGGAAACTTTGCCTGTTCCTCCTCGTGCTGATGGTGGCCATCTTCTTCCTGGTCCTGCTGAAGAGGGACACCCTTAACTGGGTCCTGCCACCGAAGCTGGCGGCTGCCCTTGGGAGCCCCCCGGCAAGTCCCCGGTTCTTTTGACCTCACATTGACGAGGGAATAAAGAGATCTGTGGCTGGAGGAGATGTGCGTCTCCTTGTCGGTGGAGACCCAGAGGCAGAGCAAGAGCTTTACAAACCCCAGGGTTCTTCTTTCCATTCAGGCATGTTAGCTGCAGTCTGCCTGACGTGTCACACACATTGCGTGGCACATACACTGCAGCTCACACACACCGCATGTTACACACATTGCAGGCAGCACAGATTTAGGGGGAGTCATTCTGTCACCCTGTGCAGGCTGCACAACAGCCTCTCCTTGAGGAGAAATACAATGCCTGTATCTGTACGCTCAGCTGTTAATTTGTGGGACAAATGTACTAGGGCATTAGCTGAGGAGACGATGTCCTCGGGTTCTGGGAAAACTCTTAAGTCGTGGGGGAAAGTTGTACAGGCCCTGCGAAAGGCCATCCAAGAGCAGGAGACCTGGAAAACAGCAAAAGATTATTTGTTGGCCACCCCAAAATTGGGCGTCGGGGCAGCCACACAGACTGTGCACCCCCTGACAGCGATGATTGTGCAGAGTCTAAAGATCTGAGAGAGGGCGACGCGCCCCCTCAACCCCCGAACCCCGATCCGCCTGCAGAGGGACAAGAACGAGTAAGATCTTTTTGGGGCGGGTGGGCCGAGGAAGGCAGGGGCGCCGCTGAGAGAGCAGAGTCCGAGCAGGGATGGGCGAAACCGCCCCCCTGTATAGCCCAAGATGGCGCCGAGCCATGAGGGGAAAGGTGGAGCGAAAACAGCTCGGGCGGGAACAGGGAGGAGAGCGAGAAGGACGGGGGGGGGGGGGGGGCGGCGAACGGGTGAAGTGTGGAGAGCCAATCAGGTGTGGGCGGAGGGTAGAGAGCCAATCAGATCGTCCGTCTGAAAAAATGCCTCTATAGAACGAACACCCCTCCCAGAAGGCGGGGTGAGTCAGGAGGGAGGGAACGGCCCGCCCCTAAGGGAAGCCCCAAGGGTTCCCCAAGGGGAACTGCCTCTCCTATCAGCCTTTTGTGACAAATAACTACTGTTGAAACGCTAGAAGTCCCTACAAAGCTTCAAGTAAACACAACATTGATCTTTTTATAGGCTCTGCGGATTCAGCTGGAGAAAACAAGGGTTGCAGGTGCAAGGGTCAAGGCCAACTCACCCAGATGAAGCTGTTATGGCTGCAGAGAGAAATCTGTGCTGCTGATGGAGTGGTACAGAGCTGCTCGGGAGCTGCTGCAGCTTCCCTGTCTGCAGCAAAACATTCACGACTGTGGCCTGAAAGCCTGCAAAATAAATCATGCTTCCTCTTGCTCCTGGTGTGAGGCAGATGCTCTCGCAATTAAGGAACATGCATCTCAGAAGATACTCTGCCAGACTGGGACATGGGCTCGTGCTGAACTGAAGGTAAGAACAGGCTCAAAAAGAAACAGCAGTTCCCTGTCAGTTTGTGAAACCATCCATCTACAGCCCAGCACAGGTGCCCTAACACATTAGCTGTGCTACTGCCAAGTAGGGACGAGGCAGCTTCTGTCCGTGGGACCCTGCAGATCTGGGGCTGGTCAGCGTGCTGCCTCCAAACCTTTCATTTCCTGGGACTGCCACCTCAAAAGCCTCTTTGCAGCAGCACAGTGATTGTAGCTGCCTTGGGATTTGGGGCTATACTCAGAAATGGGGACTCGGGGATGTCTCCTTGACTGGCAGATGACTGTCTTTCCCCTCATATTAGAGGCCTGGGCATCTCAAATCTCATTAAAGCTGCTCTAAAAGCCATGGGCTATTGCTCTGGGTTGTCAGCAAGGCAGCTAACAAAGCTTTCCTGCCCTGTAAGAATACAGCATGGTGAAGGAGCCTGAGAAGTCCAGAGTGGACAGGCAGTGATTTGTTGTGAGATTTGGGAGTCAAGCTCCAGCTAAGTGGCACTTTAGTCAAGAGACTGGTCTCAGTCTCCCTCCTGCTTTCCAAGGGCAGCCCCTGGCCAGCCTAGTCAGAGTAAGGGGTTCCCATCTGTGTCCCCAAAGCAGCAGCTCCTGGCATTCTGCAATGCTCCCCATTTTATTGCATCCAACAGCCGAGGAGTGTGAACTATTGATTAGCGGGCATCGCAAGCTCACTTAAACAGATGGGCTTTTAGAAGTAAATTAGGGGAAGTGTGAAACTAGAAAAGCATGAAAAATGTATATGCTTCCTTGAGCTAATCACAGCAATAATGCATGTTTACTGACAAGGCTTTCTTCACGCAAAGAGCAACCCCTATTTATCCAATTTATCCATTTATCTGAAAAGCAGCTATTATGGTAAACGACAACTTAGCAGCAAGTCCACAGCATTTTTTCTGAGGAGTAAGTAGAAGGACAAGCCTTGACATAACAGTTTTGCACCTCAAATAGAAATTACTCAATTCTGAAGCCTGAGAGAACAATGGCAGACCTTACACCTAGCGGGTGCTGAATTTTAGTTAGGCTTCTTCTTCATTTGCCATGCCAGCACCAGGCTCTGAGTTAAAAATATTATCTTTGCTTTAACAGAGGACCGTACTCCAGCTGAGCATCCCCATTGCTTATAGGAAATTACAGTATATTCTTATTACTTCTCATGATATCCCTTACAATCAAATCACTTCTCATTCTGCTCTCTAGGCCTAATGACTTCAGTGCTTGTGATGGATGCCTCTCTGCATCATACTGTTCTGGTTAATTATTTTTTCTCACTGCCAAAAAGCTAACAAACAGAAAGGCAGCAAGACAGTTGGGGGGGGGGGGTGGGGGGGGAGAAAAAAACCCATGAAAATTTGAAATGGTTGCAAAAAGATTTACTTTCCTTACATGAAAGGTGTCCAGTGCGCATTAATGTTTCTAGATTCAGTAGAGAATAGTAATTTCTGCTTGTAATTAAATTCTTAGAGTCTGCATCCAAGTTTGCCTTTCATAAACAGGAAGGCAATTAATGGCTTGCATCAGTGCTATTTGTCTCTTTCTTCTTGTAAGTCTGCCTGACGGGGAAACAGTCTGGTACAAGGAGGGGATACCTGTTTGGGTCAAAAGGATGTCTTTTTAGGAATACAGATTTCAAGTTCCAGCCTGCTGGTGATCTATATTTACAGATCCTATCATATACTGAACGATTCATTAATGAGAGATAGGAAAGGTAGAACCAGGATGGGAGATGCAATAAAAAGGCCTATTCATTATTCCAGCAGCCTGAGAAACATCTTGATAGATTGGTTTCCATTAGAAAGAGGAAGAAAACTAAAAATCCTTCACTTCTTGTGTTTAATGGTGGTGTCCATTGCTGTTAATGGAGACAGCCAACAATCTCTTCTCCTTATCAATTTTGATTATCAATTCTTTCCTGAAGGTGGAGTCCAATTTTTGTTAGCAGTGTTTGCCTACAGGACAGCAAATGTCAAGCTGACCTGAGAGTTGTTCCTCACTGGCTGTCCTTTGGGTGCTCTTTGTTCAGAAAGCTGTGTCCAACTTACTTCACCTTAATTACAGCCCCATGTATCATCCTCTCCCAGTTTTTTGTCTACTGCAGGCATCACACTGACGTGTGTTGACAGACAGACCATGTTTGCTGGTGAGTTTCCTGGCAGTCTTTGAGCCTCTTAAACCAAACACATGAGAGCATTTAGAGCCTTACATTCCACTATGAAACATGTTCCTGGGTAGCATTTGCACATATAAGCATGTCATTGATGTTCCCAAAACACCAGTCTTGCCAGATGTGCAATGGGGAAAGCTTCTGCTAAAGCTCAGTTTCCCTCCAGGATGCTGCTTTGGCCTCAGGAGGCGAGCAACTGAGTGTATGTGTCAGCTTTGTGAAGGTGTGTACCCAGAACGCTTGGTGGCCTGTCTGTAAGATGTGCACTTCTGGGTCCCAGGGCACAGGAAAGCCTTCACAATGATGAGAAAAGCTCCTTCCTCGTCTGGATGACCTGCTGAAAGCTTACGTGGCTGCAGTGAGTGGATTAGAGCAGCTGCCTGGGGAACATGAAGTGAGATGAGATATCACTGAACCTCCTAGCACAAAATTCTGTGACAGGTTCTACTTTAGCATAAACCTGAGGAGCTAAAAGAAGTTTTGGGTTAGAAATCATCAGGGCAGTTCTGACTGGAATGTTCCCAGATGAGGGCATGATGCTACGCGAGAGGAGGGTGTCTTCCCATGTGGGAGGGCATGTTGAGAACATCATTATGGAGCTGGGAGAACACGGTTGTTTAAAGCATTTCTAGACAGCATGTAATAAACTTGTTGAACAGAAAAGATAAGTGAAATAAAGGGTGAATGGCTGGCCAGAGAAAGGGAAGCCCAGACTTTTACAAGCATTGAGCAGTGAGAGGGCCTTCTCTGCCACCCAGGTGTCCAAGACACCACATCCTGTCAATTTTAGTGCAACTGATTCAAAGCAAGTCTCTATCAGGCTCTATTTGGGATTGCAAATGCCTGGCACAAGTGCAGAGCCAGGGATGGAGATCCTTACCCCTGCACACTCAGTGGTAGCCCTCTGAAAGCCAAATATCCTGAGCTGAGTAATTTCCAATTGACCTCTAGAAAGTATGAAGACAGCTTCCTGGAATGGGTTGGATGAGTCCCTGCGGAAGAGTTTCTCTGGCATCACATTGGCTAGGAAAGGAGCCTGGATAATTGCTTGTTTCCGAACATTTCATTACAGCACTTGCTCTTCAGGTCATACATGAGTGCGTGCATGTGTGTGCTTAGGAAACCTTCAGGCAGGGGCCAGAAAGGCAGCTTCCAGTGCACAGAGCAAACCCACTTTCTTTCCAGTGCATCCCTTGGAGCTCATGCAGAAACTAAAAGGTGATTTTTTTCCTTCCCTGCAGACCAGTCCATGGAATTAAGGAGAAAACTAAAATGGTTCGTGTGTCTTCCTGCACCCCTTCCCAGCTTCATCTCCTCATCTGAAGTCATGCTCTTTGACATCCTCAGCTCCTATCCCATGGGTGCTCCTTCCTTGCACCCTTTCCAGGCCTGTCCTACTGCTACTCCATCATCCTTCTGCCCTCTCCCTTTTCTTCCCCTTTCTTCATTGGTTTTCTCCTTTAGTTAGAGCCCAGCCTCTGAGGTTTCAGCTTCCAGTCACCAACAAACAGATACAGGGATGGTGTAAACTGGCTTTTTCAGGAGCTATTAGCTTGGACTAAGTTTGGGTGAATTTCAAAGAGGCCACCATTGGCCTCAGCCGCTCTTCCAAACAGTGGGCTTTTTTGCCTGGGGGCACAGAAACTCCTTTAGGTAGTAAAGCTGTTTAAATGTGAGAGCAGAAAAAACCAAGATTTTGCTTACTTCACTTGCCAAGAAAAGCTGAACCCTGCCAGGCACCCAAGCAAGTTTCAGCCCAAAGAATTAAAATCTAGCAAAATTATAAGCAGGTGGGGTTTTTATATATAAAGGAGATATTGTCAGAAAACTGTAAATAGAAGTATTGGTGCTTGTTCTGCATGATAAGGAACAGTAATAATTGTGTACCATATATGTGCTCTCATCTGCTGTTTCTGTCTCAGAAGCAAGCATTTAGAGTAATTTATTATGAAGATACATTCAGAAACTAAGAAATCTGAATTTATTATTGCACATTATTCATATAATGACACCACCCTAAGTTTGCTCAGCACTGTGTGGAAGGAGAGGAAGATAAAGCCTCTGGCCCAAAGAGACTTCTAATACATGGAAATAAGGTTTAGATCTGTCTCTGTGTGTATGTGTGTGTATAATTTTTAAACATTACTGAAGAAACTGTGGGGGGAAAATTGCATTATACATCAGCTTATTCCCCACCAGGAAAAGGGGAAAAAACGGGGAAGTCTGCATGCTCTTGATAACATTTTAATAATTTACAAACTCAAATTTCACCCTGGGAGTGGCTTTCATGAGAAGTAAGAAATCCTGTGACTGTAAACACAGCTGGAAGTAAGCAGAAAATCATGGTGAATCCTTCACATAGGGAGAGGAAGCGGCAGGAGGAGAAGGAGGATGGCTGCTGTTGCCTGTGGAAATGGGGACACTCTTTGAGTTCCTTGTTGGAGAAGACAGTAGGGATGGGACAGAGCACTGGCTTCCCAGAAGCCCACGTTCATGTCCCTGCCCCCATTACATCCATCCATTTGCCCTCCCCCAAACATTTGCCCTCACTCTGTGTGCAGGGAACAAGGTGCAGAAATGGTAATGCTGCTGTATAAGCAGGATTTCATGTACCCACAAAGTCAGACTGTAGGCTTCTGAAAGCCACAGCCGGAGGGGGTTAAGTGGTGGGGGGTTATCTGTCCATCCCATAATTGGTGCCTTGTCTCCCACTGGCTGCAGCAGGGAGAAGGTGGCAGTGATTCAGAATGAATGAGATGTCCTGAGACATCCACCATGGGTTGTTGATGAACACTAAGAGCATAACAGTGTCTTACGGTGTGCTTATGGGGCTGTGCTCCAACTTGCCCCATCCCAAGCCTGCCTCATCTGCTTAGGGGGGCACCAACTCCATGGTGACCCATGTGGGCACAGAGCTTGGGTTTTGGGAAGGCCATGATACCAGCTGATGGCACAGGATCAATGCCAAACCCAAGGCTGAAAGGCTGTGGAGTACTGTGACACGACCTTGTGTGCAAACTGCTGGAAGTGCCTTGGCTTGGAGGGGTTGTGGCTTTCCTGCATTGCTGATAAATCTGTTGTCAGTGGGGAAAATGGTAGCAAAAGTGTGAATGCCGTCCTTTAGCTTCCCCTGGCTCTGCCTGCAGTGCTGCAGTGCATGCAGGTGCCAGGGGACTGGTGATGAGAACACCAATACGCATGAATCTCTGTGATTATTGTTGCTGCTTGTTTGTGCTTCTCAAGCTGCTTTTGTGTGAATTTCTTCATCCAACAGACACTGCAGGACCTACATTTCTATTTGCCAGAGAACACAGGCTTGCTGTATTCATTGGCAGTGGTGTGAAAAAACCCTATTCCTACTACCCAGTCACCCTCACTGCTTCTGTTTCTGGGTGGTTTGTACAGCTATGATAATTCTATTGGCCAGGGGAGCTTGAGGAGGGTTTCTGGCTTGTCTTAGCTGGAAGTGCTGGCACACCTAGGGATCATGGCAGGGTCTGGGGGATGGCAGCAGGTCAGCAGCAGGGTTTGGGAACCCAGCCAGGGGACAGGGACACCAAAAGCAGAGTGCACTGAGACATTGTCTTGCCTGACAGCCTGTAAGAGGGCAGATTGCCTGCGTCTCTGAAAGGCACATCCCTGTCAAAATCCCTGCTGAGAGTGGACAGTGGGTGTTTCTCTTTGGAGAAGGTTTTGTTACAAAATTCCTCCTACAAGAGCCACGTTGGCAGCATGAGTGGAAAGCAGGGGCCTCCATACAGTTTTACAGAGTGCTCCTTTCTCCTTCCCCATTAATATGAGAAGAGGTCACACTGGGAGCTCCCCATCCCTACTGCTTGGCACCTCCTCCTGCCTGTTCCTCTAACTTTGCTGAGTGTCTCCATGCATGGGAGGCTGCACAGGTCTTTGTCTACTGAAACCCATTGTTCCAAGCCCAGAGAAGGCCATAGAATAGTCCCCAGCACAGGGACTATCAGAGCCAGAGAGACAAAACCCAACAGCATTTTGAAAAACAAGAGGGACTGTGTAATTTATTAACAACGTCCCTTGGAGCAGTGATGATTGCCAGTATCTTTTTTTTTGCACTGCAGAAAGGCTGTTGGCTGTATCCATGGAAGGTGGCCCTCGGAGACGGCCTGTGGTGTCACCTGCTCAGCCCCACTCTGCTCAGTTCGGGGATGTACAGGATTTGGGCTCTGGAAGCCACTAGATGTCAGGGTTACTCCGTTGCAGCCTCGAGGCTTGCCAGATGTGGCACAGCTGGCTTGACCTGGAGGAGACAGGTCCCCCGTGTCCCCCCTCCCAGTGCAGGCCGGGGCCAAGCAATGTACAGGAGCTGTAAGTCATACCAGGAATTCTGTGGAAACAGAAGAAAGTGGGATGAAGACTTTGTCCGCTTGCTCACACTGCTATATGCCTCTTGAACAACAGACACAGTTCAGTTTGGTTTGTCCAGTGAACTTCTGAGCATTGATGTTGCAGGAACAGCCACACCAAATGGTCAAAAGCCTGTCCCAGAGTCATGAGTATCTTTAAAATTGAGTGCTGGCGGTCTCCCACCAGCATTTGGAATAGGAATGTGCATTTATAGCCAGGGTGGGTTTGGATTAGCTGCTAGAGATGTGTCCAGCTATCATCTGAACACCCCACCTCTGCATTCCCCATGAACAATCGTAACCCCTCAGTCCACAGCCTGCCTGTCCCACTACTTGGCTGGAAATATGTTTTGATCATGTAGCCCTTAAAATCACCCTCTTATTTGTTTAAAACCCTACTGATTTGGGGTGGGAGGGGAGAGAAAAAGTTCACATTTTGCAGAGACTCCAATGTTTTCCCTAGGTTAAAAGCAATGTAAAATACAGAGTTTAGATGAAACTGCACAGTTTTCTGAAACGTGACAGTTGTTTTATTACATTTATCCTAACACTGTAAACTGAGTTCATCTCATAAATAAGGATTAGAAAGAACTCATTTTAATGTATTAGAAACTAAAGGAAGTTATTTCTTTATAAACAGGAGGGTGTAGCAGTGTCAGTTTAAATGACTGAGACTTCTTTTCCTTATGGAAATGTGTTCACCGGATTGGAGTTAAACAGCTGATACAGGGATATCCAAGCTTTGGTAAGTCACATGCTTAGCTAGTTTTTGACCTTGTTCCTCACCAGATACTTTCTAAAGTGGGACAAGACCCTCAGTTTTTAGATATTTTCCTGTCCTGCCTAAAGACTTATCTTGATCTATAGAAGAGAGTCACAAACTTGGGATATGCAACTTCATATCACTCCCAAACCCTTTTCAACCACAGCTATAGTGACTGTGGGCTTCTGACTACACATTTAATACCTGAGGGGGTTTTTAATCTTGCGATAGTCTTGGGCTGAATGACTTTCTGTGGTGAGAAGTCCCATGGACTAATTATGCTGTATATGAAAATCTGTTTTCCTTTGTCAGTTTAAATTTTCTACCTTCATGGGAAAGCAGGTTATTTATTAGGAAAAAATAACTCTGTGGCTTTTTGTAGTTATAGCTTCTAAGATCACTTTCTCACTGAAAGAATCAACAATTAAAGTTGGCTATGAGTTGCATCACCACTTAGTCATGATAGATATGCAATTTCATAGTTTTCATTATAGAAAATAGACACCGAAGTACATCAATAAACTATATAATGTGAAGGAATACTGATAAAAGCATGCTATTAGATTCATTAGTGCTAATCAGAAGAAAAGCGTCGATGGTTACTCATTGACAATGCTCAGTTAGAAAAGCAGTTTCTTAGGGTGAATGATTTTCAGTGATATGGGATCATCGAAAAGAGAATCTAAAAGCAAATGTCAAACCTGCCTCATTCATTGAGCATTGCCACTAAAGGAAGGGAAAAACCCCTTAGATGAGATCATACAATTAACATTTTTATTGCAGATAAGGGCAAAGGAGAGAACATAATGGCAGCAAATGAGTGAGTGTAAGGAACAAAGAAGACAGTGAAAGTGTGGGTGAACATTTCTGTTAGTTGGTATGTGAATGGCACTGCTTTGTAACTGCAGCATCTTTAAGGGGGAAAAGATGTGGGTGTGGGGGATGCAGCCAGAGATGGAGGACAGCCTGGGACCTCCTGGCATACAGAGGAAAGAAAAGGACAAGAAAACAACCCCACATCTATAGATATGACTGTGGATGTGATGAGAAGGTTTCTTTAGATAGGATCCAACTCCACAAATCCATTGCAATTTTAGACTTGCTTGCTGCTGATGGATTGGTCATAGAAAACAATGCTGGTGTCTAACCATGAGAAGGCTATTTGAAATTGAGGGGGGGAAAAAGTTAATGCAGATCTCTCTAAAATTCACATAACAAACTTGGGGAAATCTAGGAAACTTGTCAGAAACTTTCTGGAAAACTTGGCATCCTGAAGGTTAGAAGGCAGTCTGGAAGTTGTCTGACAAGTAACAGGGAAAATATGTTTGAAAAAATTCCAGCTATGACAGGATGACTAACCGTCTCTAAAAATACATTAGCAGTAAGTTGAGAACCTGCAGAAAGGAGAGAAAAAAGACTGATCATCAAAGAGAGATGTGATATCGAGGTCAGAAATTGTAGAGAGAAAAGGAAAATTGAGAAATTCAAACTTAATTGGAACTTGCAAAATAAATTAAAATCTCAGGAAAAAAAGGCTGTCTCTAGAGCCACAATTCTTTCTTGTTCTTTTCTTGTGTAGCTAGAGATTGTAGCTAATCTAGGTAGGACAAAACTGGAAATGAATATGTTTCTAGAGATTATGTTGAAGGCTGAAATGAAGGCAGAGTGGAACTGCAGGAACAGAAACGAGGTGGACGAAGAACAAAAACGTCAGTGCACTCAGGCTGGTGGGTTGAGGGTGGGAGAGGGGCTGAAACAGCAGGAACAGTCTCCATCTTGACTGCTGAGATCCTTCCCCTGGTTTTGCAGGTCTCCTGGCAAGGACTGGATGTCCAGTTGGTGGGGATATCATCCAACAGAAGAAGAAAGGCAATGCCTGTGTGTATGAAAGAGAAAAGCAGTAACTGGAGTAACTAGAGATGAGATATTCTGCATGCTATGATGTGCAAGACTGTAAAGCAGGTCTAGAAGGAAAAATCAATTATTTTAAAGAAATATGTGGAAAATCAGGGAAAGAAAGAACATGGGTCTCCTCATGTTAGAATGCCTTCTAAATAATTCAAAGCAGGCTAGGCACAGGTAAAACTATATGGTGTTTACTGATGGGGAAGGAGACCCCTACAAGACCCATAAGGTGAATAATGTGACAGCAATAATCAGTCACTGCTCCTGCTAAATAGCTTTCCATTGTCAATGACAGTCTACTGTATCTGGCAGTGAGAGGGGCTAGCCTAATACTTTTCAGCAGCTTTTGGTATGTCTGCACAATGCATAAAGGAACCACGGGACAGCTTGCCTTCTCCTCCAGGGCATCACCTTTCCCACCAACATGGGTCTGAACATAGTAAGACTTGTATCTGAAAAGTAAGTGAGACTTCATTTGTAGCATCTCACAAAGATAGGAAGGATCTAATCCTTTGGCTTCAACTCTACTGCAGCCCCTGACAGGGGTACAGGGTTCCAATGCAACACTCAGCTCTGCTATCTCACTTGACTGCCCTTTGGCAAGCTGCTGTGTAATTCTGTTTTCCTATCATGTAAATCACAGGATGGCATTACCTTGCTCTGCATGTAGATGTGTCATCTGGCACCATGTTGATTTGATCTTGAAGCCTGTTAGTCTAATCACGATGAGAAGGACAGATGCTGGCAGAGGCAAAAAGTGTCAGATCTAAACACATACGGAATTTTGAGAGACTGCAGGACTTTTTCTGAGCTATGGACAAATATTGACTGGGGCCAGTTCCAACAGCCTCCTTTCTTAATAGATGCTCTAACATTGAACACGAGTGGTGACAAACTGGTGCAATTACTCACCATGTTACTAATCACACCATTTCCCTCCCTCTGTTATTGATTTCGGAAACACTGTTTGAAAAGAAAAAAGGAAAAAAAACCCTTCATTGCCTATAAAACCTAAATGGAAATCTAATCCTTCTTCCATCTACCATCCCTTCTCTGCATTTATTTTCAAGACACATTCTGATTGTTTTGTTTACTGCTTACTGTGTTTATGATTATTTTAATAGGAAGTGTTATGTGATACATTTTGTATGAAGGTCACTGCTTAGATATTCTCCATAGATGCTTTATTCCAGCAGCACTGATTCATAATGAATTCATGCTAGCCTCTTGCAGGGGGTTCTTTCCATTTCCAGACAGGGGTCCCACTGTAATTGACATTAGCAGTGCACTGAATAAATAAGATTATCTGCTGCGATATTTAGCAGTCACTACAAATAGTGTAAAGGCCACTGTGAAGTTGCTGAGGCCTATCATTTCACCCAGAGGTTAATATGCTGTCAATAAATGGGGACACAAGCAACGCTGGAGCAGTTAGCTCACCAGAAGCCAGAGATGTGATAAATGGAAGATTTCATCTTTTCTCCAGCTAGAGAAACGTCAAAGGCGTTCCCCTTCTCTCAGTGCCAAGCTCCAAATGAGTTCTGAGACAGCAGTGCTCACTAACAGAAGACTAAAATCTGGCTTTCTCAAGTGCCCATTTCTCCCCAAAGGATGGCTCTCAGCCTGCTGAAATCCTCAGTGCTTGCTTGTCTTCTGTGCAGAGCTGTGAACGCTGTTGTGCAGCACTCAGTGAATCCTTGATGCTCCCCAGGTTCCCACCCGCCTTTCTCCCTGCACCCTATCAATGAGACAAGACTTGTGTCTTCTTGACCTACTTGCAACAGGTCTCCCTCCTGGCTCTGACCTCCACCCTGTGCAGCAATGAACACTTGAACTGCACTCATGGCGAGAGGTGTTGCATGAGTTGTAAGGGATACCACTTTGCAGGAATATTCTTTTCATGTACCGAACATAAGAGGCTACATCTGCTTGGATTCACCTGGATAAGGTGTAATGACCATCACAGAGCAAGTCTTTCCCAGCTGTGAAAATAATGGCTAGTAAACAAGAATCTAACATAATTTCACAGGAGTTGTAGTGTATTCCGTGAGGACTTATACTAACCACAGTGAGGGAGAAAGCCTGTACTAGCATAATTGTCTCTCTAGACCTTGGCAGATTAAAGTCTGTTTGGATAAAGGATCTATTTCAATGTGGATTAAGTTCTGAGAGAGGTAATGCTCCCAAATGCTCCCTCAGGTTCCAACAGCAGTGGTTTTGCTGTCTGTGTGTAATTTCTCTTCATGATTTCTCCACCATGGGCTTGTCTACTCTGCTCTTGAGAGCAGGCAGCCTCTCACAAGTCACCATATCCTTTGGCATACACAGCATGCAGAGGAGCCCATGTCCTTCTCTTTGTCTGAACCAGCTTCTGCTCACTTCCTTTGCAATCCTCTTATTCTCGTATAGGAAGGGAAGATTTTCCAGTGGCACCAATGGGTTTGTAGCTCAGGCTGCTGTGGAAAACTTTGCATGGTCCTTGCTCTGCTCCAGCATATCTTTCTTGCTCCTTACTCCAGATATGCAATGGGAAGGGCCCTGGTGTTCTCATAGGTGTGTAAGTCTTTGAATACTGCTTGAAATGGCTGGATCCAAACTGCCTTCAGACTCTTTCTTTCTTTCTCTCTTTCTCTCTCTTTCTCTCTCTTTCTCTCATTCTCTCTTTCTTTCTTTCCCTTCCTCCCTTCCTCCCTCCCTCCCTTCCTCCCTCCCTCCCTTCCTCCCTTCCTCCCTCCCTCCCTTCCTCCCTCCCTCCCTGCCTCCCTCCCTCCCTCCCTTCCTTCCTTCCTCCCTCCCTCCCTCCCTCCCTCTCTCCCTCCCTCCCTTCCTTCCTTCCTTCCTTCCTTCCTTCCTTTTCCCCTGTCTTCCTTCTTTTCCTTCTTTCCTCTTCCTTTTCCATTTTCCTCCATCCCTTCCTCCCTTCCTTTCTTCCTTTTCCCCTGCCTTCCTTCTTTTCCTTCTTTTCCTTCTTTCCTCTTCCTTCCCCTCCCCTCCATCTGTTGCTCTTTCACTCATTATTTATTTCCTTCTTTCTCCCTTTCTAGGTTATATGCCAGGATTTGGGACCAGGAGAAAGGGGTGCTGGAGCTGTTATGAGGCCCCACCATGTTTAGAAACAACAGCCACCAAATGAACTCATATGTAGTTGACAAAATGGTCTGAAAGAAACACTGGAATCGAAGTAGAAACAGGTGGTAACCTGAGGTGGCAGTACAACTTCATTTAATGTGGGATGGCTTTTTATTTATTTGATTTGTGTTTTTTCTAGCTAAGCATCTCTTTGGATGGAGGAACCTCCTTCCCCACTCAGTACTGTACTGTAATCTGAGCAATATCAGAAAATCTCATTTGTTGAAAAAACATTAAGGGATTAAGCAGAAGGCAGTCAAATGCCGGTGTGTTTCAATGGATATTACTAGCAAGTGGCTCTCTGGCTATTTTGGTTGGACACATTTGCATGTACTCACATGAACTAGGGGCATGAATACAACCCCTAATGATGGGGCATCAGTATCACAGTCAGGAAAATCTGTGGAATCAGCAGCATGTTTCTTTCCATGAGGAGGAGGATGTATGGAGGAGAGAAACAGGAAGGGAGGGTTAGTGGTTCCTGGGGTGTTTTCAGAAACAGTGGCTACTGGCATTCGCAAATCTCTTGTCAGGCTTTAAGGTGTGCTTGTGCATGGTGAGAAGAGACACCAGGAGAGGGCTGGAGTTGCATAAAATAATAGCAGCTGATGTGGAACCCATGAAGCAATGGCCCTTACTTGCAGGGGATGCAACCAACAGCCCAGGTATGGTGGCTTTGAGAGACACTGCATGCAGTCAGCAGCAAGGGTGGTTCTGAGAGCACCAGGGCATGCG
>JAUCNL010006890.1:5136-18866 GCA_032353615.1 Micropsitta geelvinkiana | reverse complement strand
AAATCTTTGCAACATCTAAAATTTGTCTCTACAGAGACAATAATATCATCTGTCTCCTGGTTTGTGGGAGACAATAAAAAGACAATTTAATTGAAGTTGGACCACAGATTTATACAGCAGAAGTAATTTCAGAAGAAATTAGATCTAGCAGGAACTTTTCAGGGGAAAACATTAACTTCATCAGAAAATATCGCTTTATGAAAACCAAGACTTGCAATGAAAAAAAACCACTCCAAAATCAGAATACTTCATACTTTTCACATCAATATTTTTACATCTTCCTAACATATCTGTCTTGTATTTCAAGATGAGATGTTTTATATAAATGTAAAATAATTACACTTTATTCATATTTAATTGTAATTTATTGGATAGGCTAGCCTGTATTTTGGTCTCTTGAAGAATATATCATTATTAGAATGTTTTGGGGGTTTACTTTAGTAGGGTCCTGGAAGGATGGAGGTTCCAACATATCCCTTGGTGATCCAGAGATAGATGTAAACCAGCACTAATGAAAGACTGCGGAGAATCAGACTGGTATAGTGATAATAAGACAGTCACTCAGAGTGATCTGCACAAGGTGAAAAACTGACCCCATTCAAACAGAATCTATATTTTGGAGCTGAAGGTAGGCTGTGTCTTCTGAAGGGTAGACTGTATCCTGGAAAATACCAGCTCTGGAAAAAACCCAGATGTCATATCACAGTCAAGAAGCAAGCTAATGCAAGCTCCCCTTGTGATAATATGACAAAAAGGATGAATGCAGTCTTTGAGTACACATGTAGGAGAACAGCAAGCAGCAGTATGGAAGAAAATGTTCCAGCATCACACATGGTGGTAAATATGCCTAGTGCTACACGGCCATGTTTTTCTGTTGACAAACTGATTGCCAGTTTTCCACCCTGGAAAATATCCTTACAAGGGATGCTGTTTTCTGTACAGATTGAGGTGACTTGTTTGTAGTTTATTATGTACCAAAAGATAAAAAAAAAAACCCAAACAAACCCAAACCACCAAACCCCCAAATCAAACCAGACAATACTGGGCGTTAATAACTAACAGCAAAGATGGATGTTGAAAGAATCAAATATTATAAGACAAGGCCAAACGAGCTGAATTTACAATGAAGAGCAAAGGCAATTTAATAATTTGAACAAATTGCAAAGTAATTTGATTTTTTTCACAAGTTTTCTCACCTTCAGGTTTTCTGGCAAGTATTTTTATGGAAAGCCAAGATAATTATTGTATATAATAAGTAATATCAGATTTTCCTTTTGTCATCTCTGAAGTATAAACCACAGGGTAGTATGATGGGGTTCTTTGGCTTGGGGTTTGCTAGGAACCGAGAACTTCTGTAGCTGAACTTTTTAACATAAAATCAGAAATACAACTTTAATTGCTATGTTTCTTTCTTAAGCATTTAAAAATACTTCATTTTTTATTGGATTCTACCAAGCTTATATTCTTAAAGTCAAATTATCCGTAATCTAGTTCTGATTTTTTTTTATTTTTTTTTTCCATGTGTTATGTCACATTCGTCACTGCTGGTGTTTATAAAGAATAGGTGATGCTTGGCAATTTGCAGGTTTTTTATGGAAGTGGAACTGAGGTATTTCAAGACATTTCTGTAATGCCGTAGCCCTATTTTTCTTGATACTCAACTTAATCTGCTTGTTTGTAGCAAAGTGAAGATGAACCATGTTCTACAACAGGCAAACCAAGTAACGGTGGGTCAGCTCTCCTTTCAAATGTAGAATTACAGAATAGCAAAGGTCTGAATATTTTAAAGACAAAAGAACTGGAGTCTGCCATTTCTCCCATCAGCAGCAATGACTCTGGCAATCGGCAGAAGTTGGGAAGCGAACATTCTGATATAACAAATACTCCTGTGACCACACTGGATATGAAAGGCATAGTCAGAAAATGTCTTCCTGAAAACAAGATTTGGGAGGAAAAGCTCTTCATGAATAAAAGAGACAGGACTAATGAAACAGCAGAAACTTCCAATGAGCGACAGTCATGGCCAAGGCAGAATGAGCCTGTCAAGCCTATCAAAAAGGAGATTTTTGAAAAGCCGGGTGTAAAAAGAAGCTTTGAATTAGTTGACACTAGTCCTTCTGAGGAGCTTAACTATGTTAAGAAAAGCAATGCAGAATATAAACATGGCAGTCAGATCATGGAATTTCCAGCACATAAAAAGACAGGTTTGACAACAGAAATTCAATCCTTAATGCTTCGTGATGATGGATGCCTACAGGACACCTGCAAAAGCAAAGAACAGATTCAGAGTCTTATTGGTAACCAGCAAACAGCAGAAAGTTCACTTATTTCAGTTATAGCAAAAAATCTTGTGTGTGATCTGGATGCTGACTATGAAAAGGATAATAAAAAGGAGTATATGAACTCAAGTTTTTTAGGCAGTGGTGATAAAAAGCCTTCAGGAATCCTCAGTGCAGGTTCTGACTTGTCATTTCCTGAAATGTCTGTTACAGAAAACCATTTAGAAAAGCAGCTTTTAGATTTGGACAGAAGTGTTAAAGACCTTTCCTGTGAGGAACTAAAACCAGAAGGCATGCTTGTAACATCACCAGAGTCCCAAGATGCCACACAAAATAGAGAGGAAGCATATGCTGTCCGGGAGTGCAAGCCATTACCTGATGATGGATAATGACCTAAAACACGTGAAAGAAACTCACCGTGACATAGTATCTTCTTCAGAAAAGATGATGGAAGCACTGAATATGTTAAAAAAAAATGCCGTTGTTTTTCGAAGTTATAATAGCCCAATTAATATATCCAACATATCTGAGCCATGTAGCATGGCTTCCTTAGATATAATGGATGTTTCACCTGCTTGTAGTGGCTCTTACCCGACAGCTATTACTCCTTTACAGAAAGGAAGGCCATACCAAGTCTATCAGGTATGTAAGGAGACATTTGGAGGCTTTGTGTGTGCATTAGGCATTAGTGACCCAAAGTTTTCAGTTGCTAATTTAGAGGGAAAATTGTAGTAGCTCGAGATAGTCTGTCATAGTGACCTTTGTGGACAGGCTTTCACTTGCTCCACTTGGGGGGTGGACAAAATTACAGTTATTGGTAAGCTCTTAAAGAAATTGTGTGTCCACTGGTTTGCTTCTGGCTCAGCAAGCATTGTCTGTCCACCTACCTCTTGGAGAAATCCTTTACTCTTACAGTGTACCAGTAAAGAAAGCTTGGGCTATTGTGTCTTATCTGACATTTAGTGCAGTGTGGTATTTTCTGTGGGTAATTGTATGCTTCCTGATGTGATGGGAAGGCTTTGCTTTATTTATTTTCAGTCCCGCATTCCTCCCAAGACATTCTGCAAATGCTGTTCAGGCACAATAAGAACTACTGTGCCTGCTGTTTTCTTATCCTGGTAAAAGCGATGATGTAATGTGTACTGCCAAGTACCAATTGCAAGCCTATTATGAAGCTTAATGTAAAAAGTTGCTGTGGATTTAACATTGGAGGATGAACTTAGGCAAAAGTTTCCTTAAGAGTAGGCATCTTAACTTTTTATGCTTTAAGACAGTTGAGATAAAGAAATGGAAACACATTTCACAGTTTCTCAGGGAACGTACATTGTGCTGTGTGTTTGACTTTGCTATTGACTTTAAGTATCAGCTATTGCATCCACTACTAAACCTGGAGGTGGGAGTTTCTCAGCTGTTTTTGACTGACATCTGAAATCTTTTTTGCCCCTTTTAAGACACCTCATCAGGGAGATGCTGGCACACCATATAGGACTCCAAAGAGCGTAAGAAGAGGAGCTGCTCCAGCAGAAGGTGAACGCATCTTGGGGACCCCAGATTACCTGGCACCTGAGCTGCTTTTGACAAAGCCTCGTGGTAAGACAAACCATGGAGTTTCTAAATATTAGTTAAGGTGACATATTTATATTTCTAAAGGTCTCTACAGCTCTAGAGCCTTTAAAAAGACTGTAAGTTCTTTAAAAATACCTAGTGCTTAGCTTTGGCCAACATGCATGGCTGTGTTTGTTCAGCTGCCCCTCCACTTTTTTCACATCTCCAAAGGTTTTGACTGTCTAGTGTAGTCTTGTCTGCTGTTAATCTAATGCACTGGAAGCGGGCTTAGGCAGGCTGGGACTTGTGTGTGGTTTAGGAATCACAACTTGGTCATTCTGAGTGTTCTTAAAGATTCTTTGGGGTGGGGCAGGAGGAACTTAGTGAAATTTAGTATGAAAGGATTAAGCCTTTGTTTATTGATATTAGCGTTATGGGTATACAGACAAGTTTATAAAGTTACATCCAAATCAGTTACCGAGTTGAATGACTTCATGCAACACTGAAGATTTTGGCAGGATCTTTCAGACAAGTGGACAGTAGTAGCCATCAATTTTATGTTGTTTTTCAAAAATACAGTAATAAAATAGCAGAACTTTGAAGTCCATAAATTTCTTTGGCTCAAATACTAAGATCAGCAAAAAGTCTTGAAGCATTTTCCTGCTAACTTGCAAGAACCATTAACAAAATAACTGCAATGTATCCCCGATATATTTGTTGTATTTATAATTACATTTTATTTCCATATGAAAAGTACACTTCTATTTTGTAGAGCTAATAGTCTTAGCAAAATTGTATGAGATAAGCGATCTTCATTGAGAAATAAAACTAATCTGCGGAACAATAAAATTCTGCTGTATGCAGCTAATATATGTTAACTAAAACTGCATGAAGTGATTTAACAATTTAACGGTAATGACTAAAGTTACTAAACATATGTAGTTGTTGTTTAGCACTTCCACTTAAAAATTCTGGTTATTTGGCAGGCATTAAACAAGATAATAGCTTGGAATACAATTAATGCTACTTAGACAGTGTGAAACTCTGTTGCAAGGTGACATCTGTGCCGTTATTGATTGACTTGAGTGATAACTTGCAAGGAGTCCAGGGTTGATGTCAAGAAATGGTAAATCTCCCATTAACCTTCAGTGAGGGCAGGGCTTTCTGGCTTCAGAACTTAAAACTTTCACTCACTAAATATTTCTGGTGTTGCTGACTTGCTTGTAAACGTGGTTGTAATCCTGAACTATAACTATGTTATAGAACTATTTTATTTCTGTTTCTAACTTAAATTTAGCGTTGACCTCTATCTTTATTGTTGAGTTGCTGCCTTAAGAAAAAGTGTATTCCTATGCCTTCAGAGAATCACAGCTGATACTTGATGTTCGTGTAGGGTTTTCGTGCAATAATTGTAATTTTCTTGCTTCATTGTCTTTTTATATGCAGGGACTCTAATCTCTGGTGAGTTTGCTATGTGCTGTGCAAAAATAGTGTTCAGCATAACTGTAAACAGTCAAAGTAAAACTAGATCACAATTTCAAAGAAACTTGGTTGAGTGAACAACATTTCTATATAGAAAGGAATGCCAGTTATGCACTGCACGTAAGAATCTGTGGTGTTTCCATAAGGCATTCAGGAAACATCAGTGTCACTATGACTAGGCCATCAGAAATGGCACACAGAAGCCTATACTTCAGGAGTAAAGTCAGTATTCTTAAAAACATTGTGTGAAAGGAAATAAACCAGAGACACCTTGTTTTCATTTCTTCCTTTCACTTTATGCAATCAGTTTGATTTACGTCATGTGCGGGTAAAAAAGAAGGCTCAGATGCTTGAAACCTGGTATTTATTTCTTGCTTCAAGTACTGATAAACGTAGTTTAGTAAGGGTATGTAGTAGGGAGTTAATCTAATCTCTGGTTAACCTTTGGGTGGGAAAAATTGCTGGTGATAGCCGTGTTACTGCACTGTTCAGAGTTGTGATCTTGCTAGACTTTGACTGAAGTTGGGAGTATTTTTACCTGAACGTCCAAGTGCCTCTAACAGTGGATGTGACCTCACAGCTTTGATATGCTCTTATAGCTTGGTGGGCCACTTATGCAGTTAAAACTTGCTGAAAGTGTGCTAGATTACTAGTTACACATTTCAGTATTCAGCATTTCTAAACTTAGTTGATAGTCCTTTTGAAATGGCTCAAAACACTTGCTTTCTTAACTGTCTTAATTTCTTCTGTGCCAAAAACAAAGCCAAGAAAAATTACACTTACCTTGAAAAGATTTTTCTTTTGCAGCAAGTGTGTCATCTGTTCTTTATACAGCGGAGTGGGCATGGCTTGAAGATGCAGAAAGCTTAGAATGCATGCAGTAGTGTCTGGGATTGCTTTGCCTGCTTGTTTTAAGTAGGCTAGTAAGATGGGTTTGGAAAGAAATAAAACTGGAATGAGAACCAAAATTACTTAGTAAGAGGAGAGATAGCTAGTGATTGCGTTGCCCTCATCGACTTTAATGTGATGTGAAGTAATTCCAGCTTCTCGCATGTGGCTCATCTCTGCGAGCTGTCTTCAATAATTTGAGATGAACTTAGACAAATAAAAATGAAGTTCAGTCGTTTGAGTTCTTGGAGTGCTCTCGGAGAGCTGAGGGAAGGATACGGGTTATGACATGGAGCACTGCTCCAGGCTCTAGAGCAGCTAAAGGCAACTGTTTCTTATTGCAAAACAATTTCTTGGAGAAGCCAGCTCCTGGACTCCCTGTGATGGGAGTTGATTATTAGATTGTTTTTAAAAGCCCCCTTGCTTTTATCAGTAAACCCTGGTATTGTCTATAATGAACTAAGGAGCAGACTAGCTTCTAAAAAGCCCTTTAACACATTTTTAATTTTTCTGCATGACTCTTAAGTGCAACTTATTTTGTCTCTTCATTTCCAAAAATTTTGCGGGATTTAAACACTTCAGTTTCTGTCATGACTGAGCTTCAAATCTTTGCAAATATCATTTGTGGTAGTGTAATGACCTGGATTTCTCTTATCAGGTTCTGCTGTAGACTGGTGGGCCCTTGGAGTTTGTCTGTTTGAGTTCCTAACTGGAATTCCACCTTTTAATGATGAAACACCAACACAAGTCTTCCAAAATATTTTGAAGCGAGGTAATCTGTCTCTGTAACTGGGGGAAAGTATGTATGTCCAGCATTTGTTTTATGGCTTGAGTTACTGATTCTTCTGCATCTTTGTAGATATTCCCTGGCCTGAGGGTGAAGAAAAGCTGTCTGATAATGCCCAAAATGCAATAGATATTCTTCTAACAATTGACAGTACTAAGAGAGCTGGACTGAAGGGTTAGTATTAAAATCCTTTTGTGTTCTTTGCAACTAGTTAAATATGTCAAAGTGGTGATGTCCTCCACCTGAAACTTAGACTAAATCTTTAATGCCAGTTTGGGTACCATGTATAGTGCCAGAACACTTACATTGTTGTATTTTCTGCGTTTCTGTAGAGATTTGCCCTCTTGAAGGGAATTTTGAGGGTGGAGTCTTTTTCTGTTTTGTTTTCATTGAACTTTTCACAGAATCACAGGATCATTGGGGTTGGAAGGGACCTCTGGAGATCATTTAATCCAACCCCCCTGCCAAGGCAGGGCCACCTAGAGCAGGTTACACAGGAATATGTCATAGAACCATAGAATAGTTAGGGTTGGAAAGGACCTTAAGATCATCTAGTTCCAACACATCACCTTTTGCTGGTGAGCTCTTGCTTCACAAACTCTGAGGCTCAATAACAGACCTGAACACAGCCTCTGGTCCCAGTGCCTTGCCAGTTGTCACCTGGAGCTGTCAACCTTCACCACCACACCACGTGGCAGGCTGCAAGCTGCAAAGCTTGGGGCTCTCACCCCAGGTGACAGTAACAAAGAGGGTGTTTTTGTTAAACTGGCTTCCCAGGAAGTCTGAAAGCTCTAAATGCTATTTTGCTGCAGATATTTAGTGTTTGATATCTGATGTACCAAAGTTCACTCTTGCCTAACTCAGTAACAGGTATTTGTGGGTTTTGACCTGACTGATTTTGGGGGGCCTTGATTAAAAGCCTATAGTTTGAGAGAAAAGCCTCCTGCAAAAGTTAATTCAAAGGAGCTTTTTCTTAGGAGTCAGCTCGTCTTTACTGAATGTAGAGGGACAGGTAGACACTATGTACTGTACAAAGTCTATATAATATTTTTCCCTTGTAGAAGGTCTTAAATGTTTGCAGTTCCAATGGTGACTATATTTTATTTTAAAAAATGACATGAAGGAAAGTTACATTGAGAAGTTTTCAAAAAGGTAGAAGGAATCTTGAGAAAGCTACCCTAGAAAGCACTAGAGAAGGAAATGATTATGGAAATGCTTACTCAGAAAGAGACTAAAGGCTAGAAACTGAAACCAGGCCATATTAAATCAGAGAAGGCACACAGCTATAAATGAAGATGATGATGTCAAAGGGGATTTCTCTGTGGCCCTTTCATGTCTCACAAAAAGCATCTTATGTCTTGATTTGAAGATGTTTCATTTAAACACAAGTTACCGTCTTTATCCTTGCATATTAGGGTGAAACTTAATTGCCTGCCATGCATAGAAATTTTAACTAGATGACATAATGATTTCTTTCAATCTGAAGTTCTCAGAAATCCATTTTTTGTCATGATCTTTATAACTGTATCTGATCTCTCTAGCAAATTTATAGGCTGCTGAAGTGAAGTTCTATGAGTAGTTTTTGGGACAACTGTTAAGCTTTCCTCATTGCGACTGAGTTTCCATCGCTGCCTGTTGTTTTCCCCAAAACACATGCTCTCACTCTCTTTCTCCAGCGTAGAAAGCTAGCTTACTGAGAGAAATCCTGGTTATATCATGTCCTAGCACAGTGCTTCTGCAAGTTTAGTCTTACCAGATAGGAGAAGCTCTGAAGAAGCATTTGGCAGGGAATGCTGGTTCCAATGTCTGGGTTTGGCTTCTACTGCCCCTCTTCAGAGACATAGGCAGGAGCTGACTGCCAGCTTTTCTTGGGAAAAGACACTGAAGTCTGCTCACCTTTTCAGCTGAAGACAGCTTTCAGTATATGGGAACCCTCTTAGGAGCAGAACTATGGACAGTGTTGAGATAGTGGATCTGTGTGGTGTCCTGCTGCATATATGGGAGCTGAAGCAATTAGGAGTTAGAAGACTCAGATTTATTGCCTTTTGACTAAAATAAACAAATACTGTTACATTATTTGATCAGGAAATGTAGAAATAATAAACATGAATTTCTTACTCTCTATCAGGTGAAAGCATGTGCTATGTCCTTAGAATTAAAATTTGCAGTGAGTGTTCGTTTTGGTCAAACTTCCGTCTTCTAAATGCCATTTTTACCTGTCCTATTTGCTTTTGATTTTTGTGGGGTAGGTGATGAAAACATGGGTTTGTCACCTACTCTGCTGAAAAGGTGCTTTCTTGGATTGAATCCAAGTAGCAAAGTCACTTTCATCAGGGAGTGGTGTTTTCAGGCTATGCAGAAGAAACACGAGACCTTGTGTGGCAGGAAATAGTGTTCCGGTCAGAATGGACAGGGCAAGGGAGTTCTCCTTGAGTCAGCAAGTCTTGCAGCTTGGTTCGTTAACTTTTGGGCTGGGAAAGATTAATCTGGTGGTCTGTGGCTATCTTTTACCGTAACGGTGTTTAGACTCCTGTGTCCAGTAGGAGGCCAGAGAGGACTGCGCAGAGCAAAGAAACCATGAGCTAGGAAAAGGCAGGTGGCCTGGAGGAGTGGAAAAAGGTGGGAGGGACTCTCTCATGTCCACTCAGCACACACCTTTGGCAAAATGAGAAACAGGCATTGAAGTGATTCTTAGCATTTCTGTGGTGTCCTAGCATATGAGACATGCCCCGAGGGCACCTCTGATCTGCTGTGTACAACAGGTTCTCCACCTGGGGGAAGACGGTTGGTTGTCATGATAGTTGTTTGATCCCACTGAGGTTACAGTTATCCATCAGGGGAACAGAGTGACTATGGGGCTTGGACAAGAGGATGTTTATAACGCTTGTGTGACTTCTGTTTCAGAACTAAAAAATCACCCTTTCTTTCATGGTGTGGACTGGGATAACCTACAAAATCAAACTATGCCGTTTATACCTCAGCCGGATGATGAAACTGATACTTCTTACTTTGAAGCTAGGAATAATGCTCAGCACCTGACTGTGTCTGGATTTAGCTTATAGCATCAAGATAAGTGAGCCTTCTCCATGGTTTTGCACATTTACAGGTTGTCCTACAACACTAGCTTGGTCTTAAGCAAGTTTCCTTGCCAAATGTAGAGTGTGTTTTAAGTTAACAGTCTGGTTTTATTATTGTGTCCTGTATTCTAAAGTGACACTACTGGATGAAATTTAGCTGGTATCAAGTGCCTTCATGCTACTTATTCTCGCTTACTGCACCTTATTAGGAGACCAGAGCGTTGTATTTCTTGGAGCTGATAACACTTGGCAGTGATGGGGCTTTTATTAATAGCAGTGAGTAACTCCAGCAAGGTGGTGTGAAGTTATTTCCCCCTTAAACATAGTAGGGAAAGGACATGAGTGCATGCAAATTGTAGCTAATTATAACTTACCTATTGGTGGGTTGGTATGATGGCAGCCTTGTCTGGGAGTAAACCATTCTGGCCAGTTTGCATATACAGCCACTGTACAAAACTGTACAAAACTGTACACTGTACAAAACTGTTTCTATTTGATGTGGGAAATTGAAATGTCAATGCAGTGTTGAAATGTCTGTCTTCTGTTTATCTTATCCTGAGAAGGGGTGGGAAGAGGCAGTGTTGCTCAAAGCTAACTCAATGAGATGTGGTGGTGACACTGACAGCAGCTCTCCTGGGGAAGGATACTTGGGGAAGTCCAAATGCTGTTTAAATTGTTGCTCTGTAACCACCTGCACCATACCTAGATGGATTGGACAGTATATGTTTTAGCAATTACTTGTTTTAAATAGAAAATTCTGACTGTGTGTGTGCTCAGTCATGTTGGATGGCAGAAAACAAAATCACCTGAGTGTTTGCCAATAATTGAAGTAGTATTCATACTGAAGTTGCTGTATATTAAAGACAGTAAAGTACTGTAAACAGGCTGTTCTGTAAACTCAACAACCGGATCTTAGATTTTACTAGAACTTATGTTACAAGTGTATATTAAGTATTACAAATCCTAATTAGGGGAGATATATTTAAATCTATTTTTAAATGCAACATACAACTTGCATCTGCTAGGTTTTAGAGGTTTATTTGTACATCATTCTGTTTTAATTACTTTTAATATTTTTCTTGCATAGGTATCTTTGTCAGCTGACTTACTGAAGAGGTTTGTGTTTGAGGTTTGTACTTGTTAGACAAAGATCACTTGTGCTGATGGTGCCAGCCAGCGGCTGCCTGTCAGAAGCCAAGTGTTCTGCTAGTGAGTTTGGCCAAGTGGCTTTTGAGTTTCATGAAGTGACCTGTCTTGCAAAGGGAGAGAGTTGTCCCTCCATTGCCTTGTTTCTTGGGAGACAAGATTTACTAATGGAATTCTGAGCAAGCAGTGTCTGCTATGCTCCTACTGCTGCTCAGGGAGCTGCAAAGTAATAAGGATGGGAGCAAACAAGATGTTTCTTACAAGGCCAAAAAAAGCTAATTCTTAACAGCTCAGAATGACAAATCCCACTCTAGATGTGATAATGTCGACATAGTGAAGCAGGATCTTGGCAAGTTCCAAAACACACAGTGACTCCCACTCCCTTTGCTACGGACTTCAATAGCAACGACTCGGAGGCTTTCTGAAATCAGTGTTACATGAAAAAGGTGCAAACAATCAAATGTGACGCACTACTGTAGCAGTGTCCAGAGGCAACGTTCTCTGAACATCGGAGAAGTTCTTCACCATTTTTCCCATGTATAGTCAGAGTATATAAACTTAGGGAACACCTGAAGTAACCACTGGTAGCTTACATAATTTATTCTTCCTTCTCTAGTAATCTGGTTTAAGAAAATTTAGGTTTACAAAGATGTACCTGTTTCATGCTGAGGAAAATACTCCAAAAATGTGTAAGAAAATAATGAAAACAACACCACAGCAGCTCTGGGTCTTCACTACTTTACTAAATGCTTGCAGCCTGTTCCCATTTTGTGTATCACACATTCCTCTCACAGCACAAAACACTCATTGCAGGGGTATGACATGTTAAAGATAACCCCTTGAAATAATTCTCAATCAGCTACAAGGGTCAAAGCAAGCTTCTTCAAAAGTTTTTCTTTACCAATCACAGTGAGCTACAGAACCGATTAAAGTCTTTTAGGTAATCTAGTGCTAGTGCACACAGCCAGAGCTGGTGCTCCACCAAAACACTGGGCATAAAAAAAATCTTGTTAACCTTTTGTTTTATGAAAACCTCAAGTCTTTGTATAAAACCCTCTATTTTAAAAGAAAATTATGGTTGTTCTACCCTAGTTGTATAATACAATACAAACCCGTGAGTTCTGTACAACAATAAATAGGCTGCCTGTCAAACCAGAACGTTTAATGTGACCAGTTACCACCACACTGCTGCCAGGAGCTGTTAAATTCTGCACAAGCAGCACTTAAGACTTGCAGTACCCTGTTGTCCTTGATGCCTTGCATTTATCCTTATAATAGCAAATGTGGAATTGAATTTCACATGTTGATTGTTGGGGATTGTGGTGCGGTTTTGTCTGTTGGGGTGTTTCTGTGGATTTAGTTTTGTTTTTTTTTTGTGTTTTCGTTAAAAAGGCAAATCCTAACTTTATTCTTCAACATGGAGTTCAATGTTAACTTTCAATCGCACTGGTGTGCCCCACTTACTGACTTAAAATGTCAATTGACTGACTTCCAGGCAAAAGTACAAGCTGTAATATAGCTGAAAGATGTAAAGTTTCTTCTCATTAGTAATTAACTACTATAGCTATTTGTGGAAGCTTGACACTTTGAAGTTATGGATACCACCTGGTATGCATTCTAGCTGTTGCATTGCATTTCTCGAAGGCCTAAACTTCATGTGCATGATCTACACCTCAACTCTCTGGTTTCCAGGGTATGTTGGGGTACAGTTTACTAGCTATTAGTTGGACAGAAGTGTGTGAACAACTGTAGAGATCAGTTACAGTCACGCTTTCTTACCTGGAGATAGTGGTCTTGGACAGCTGCAGCCACCAGTAACTGGCTGATACGCACAGCACAGTGGCTGGAGGCTGAGGTATGGAAATGCTGTCGTGTCTTCTTGAAGCTAGTAGGTTGCAGGTTCAGCATGATCAGGTTTATCTGGTTACTGTTACAGTAAAATGCATTCTTTTCCTCTCCACTCGAAATCTTTCCTCTTTATTACCTAGTCTCAAAAAAACCCTCACTTTGCACAATTGTATAAGTGCATAAAATAAAACACTGCAGCCCTGCTGTTGCTGGCTTCTGTGTTATTTTTTTTTTTTTACTTCCTTTAAACTGATACTTTTGACCTTGCTCACCTTTTCCACAATGAAACCCTGCCTGCTTTGCCCCAGCAAAGATGGGGATTTGAAGTATAAAACTACCTGACAGACAGTGCCTCCATCAGCATTTGCTGTGGTGCTGCAGAACCAGAGCAGGAGGCAGAGCTGCTCCTCCACATGTTACTTCTCTGCTCTGCTCAGGTTCCCTCACCTGAACACCTGTTTTAGGTGGAATGTCTTCATCTGCTTTTATCCCGAGCAAGCCTATGATGCTCAGATGAAGTTTGAGTTGCTGCAGTTAACTGGAGCCAGCTCAAACCTGCACTTCTGAAACGGTGGTGCTGCTGTGCAGAGCTTTTTCTGACTGCCAACCCTCCTAAGGCGAGCCCCAGCTCAAACAACATGTCCTAGTTCTGAGTGCTGATGACCTGATTATGCCACT
>JAUCNL010006031.1:849-13861 GCA_032353615.1 Micropsitta geelvinkiana | reverse complement strand
AGTGTTCAAGGCCAGGTTGGACACAGGGGCTTGGAGCAACCTGCTCTAGTGGAAGGTGTTCCTGCCCATGGCAGGGGCTGCAACTGGATGGGCTTTAAGGTCCCTTCCAACCCAAACCATTCTATGATTGATAGTACAGCTATCCAGCCAAACTGTCACTGTGGAATACATGCTAGGAGCATTTTTATTACAGTGCGGAAACAATTTTTATGGCTCATGTATAGGAATTGTTCATTCTAGAACTTGTGGTGACGTACATGTGCTTAAAGAAGCTACACGGCTATGGAGTTGCAGCCTTGCAAGCCATATAAGTTTGTGTGGGAAACATGGCCTTACTGCTGTGTAAAAAGGGAAAGAAAAATAATCTGGTAACTGTAAAATGATTTTCAAAATACGACCTGAATTTGATTGAAGTAGCAAGAAGTACAAGAATTTTTAGAGAGCCTGAAGCAATAGTTCTGAAGTGTGAAGCGCCATCATCATTTCATTGGAAGTTAATTCAGTTGTGGATGAGGATACCGTGAATATCAATTTTTAAAATGTTTTCCTGCTTTTCAAAGCCCTTCTTGAGAGAGATGGTGGATGTCGTACAGATCTGCAGCCGTGTCCTGTAAATTGAGGATGCAGGCTGAAAAGTAAAGAACCGAAGCTGTTGGACGTAAGACGGCTGAAGGGGGATGACTTGTAGTTAGTTTTCTGAAGATGCCCCTTCTTGGAAAACATTGTCCTAAGTAGAGAGTGATAAGTAAAAAACATTTCCGTGCTATTTGCAAATGAATTTTTAATGCGTTTTATGTATTTCTGATGTAGAACTGTAATGTTGGCTTAGTTCGTAAGTGTTTTTCATTCTGTTTTGAAAGCAAAAGCATCTCAAGTTGTAAGTACATTTCCCAACGTTCATATTTGAATGTGTAATATTTTCTTCTTCTATAGGGCGGCTAATGAAATTACAAATGGAAGAACTTGCAGAATTTCTGCAGAACACTTTAGCCAAGAATTTCTTCTATGAAGATGACTATGTGATAGACCACCTCCAAAATTCTATGTCAGAACTGAAACAAGCAAAGCTGGATTTACCCGTAGCTGGTGAGAAATTTGTACATACGTACATTTAGCTACACGTAGAGCTATTTGCACATTGCCCATTTTTTAAGTGTTAATTCATGCTGTTAGAAGTATTTATCTCTGCATCCCTGCATAGGTTTTGGATTTTTTTTTGCCCCAAAACTATTTTACAGTTTAAAAGCAACACCCTTCATTTCATGAGCTCGCTCCTTTTTAGTGTTTCGTTTACTGGTTGTAAACTAATGGCCAAGTGCTTTAAAACGTCCCATTTTCTGATCATTGTATTAACTTGGATTCATAAAAACCAGAAGATTCATTGTTAGGCTCTCAATTTACTTGAAGCAGCAGCATTGTCTGAGAATCCAGACTGTTTTGTAGCTTGATTAGTTATGGAACAAAGTTCAGGTCAGATAGTTTCTTCTGTTTGTCTTTTCATTGTTTGCAGGGGATGGACCTTCTGGGTGTCTCCCTGAATTATTTTCTTTGTGTCTTCTCACCTTTGTGCTTTTAGGCTGCAGAGCAGAGATGGTGGTTTCTTGGGGCCTTACTTATGAGACGTGTATAGGATATTTTCTTCCTGTGTTAAGATTCTATTATCTTTTCTATCCCTACCTCCACAAATTGCAATTAGAATTTTTCTTGTGATTATTCAGGGTCCTTCTAATTTATCCTTGCTAATTGTAAAATACTATTTGAGAAGGATATATTTTAAACAAACTTCTAAAAACATGGCAGAAAATTACCTTGAGATTATGAAGTTGCTGTGGTTGGCTTTCAGAAGTTAAGAAGTATCAGAATAAAGGTTGTCTATATAGCATTGTTGGGATATTTTGTTCCTGAAGCTTTCATTAATGAGCTTCATTGTCTCTTTCTGTAGAGTTTACATTGCATGCAGTATGGGGCTGCTTCAGGACTACTAGTCACAAGCAGATGCCTGTTTCATATGGTTCTTCAGCAGATCTGTCCCTCTGGAATAAAAACACTTTTCTGTACATTTGCTTCCCATCCTCTTGGTTGCTTGCCAGGCTTTCCCATTTCTCTTCATTCATATTCCTCTATTTTGCCCTCATTCTCACTTTCTGGAACATGTCTGCAGTATTCTCGCTTGGGTTTTGGTAGAGCTTAATGGTAATTAAGGAACCCTAAGTGTGTGAAATTAAACCCCAGAAAACTCACACAAACCCCACCCTTATTGAACAACCAAGTCTATTTCAAAGGGTCTCATATTGCTCTGTATGCATTTTTTGGACTAAAAGCTGGAAGAAAGGAAATCTGTTCATGATTTTAACATCTTTGTACGAATTAGGAAACACTGCAGCTACTGGAGGAGCTCATTTTTGTATATATATATATAAAAAATAGTTTCATTTCAGGCATGGAAAAGATAATTTTTCCAAAACATTTATTGCATACAAGGACAGAAACTAAGTAAGTTACAGATGTTGAGGAGCCTTCTTCCATGCCGTCCCATAGCTACTGCGGATCACCTGGAGGTTCTAAATAGAGCAGCAGCATAGAAGGACGAGTTCTGTATGATTTAGGTGACAAGTTCTTGGCATGTTCTTTGAGTATTCTTTCTTAATTCAGACTTCATGCAATTCTGACATTTGAAATTAGTTAAGATTGAAAGCATGGTATAGACCGAATATCAGGAATATTTATTATGGGCAAAATCCACTTTTATTCAAAAAACAAGAGCTTCAGCTTTGCCTGACTCTGTGTTTGAGGTGCAGATGGAATTAAATCAAGCAGATGCCTTGTGCCAAACTGAAGCAAGTTCCGAAAGTGAACTTCTGTTCACATAGGATAAAGAACAGTTTTGAAGGGGCTGGTGCAGCACACAGTGTATTGCAGAGCAGTTAAAGTGTCCACGCAACTCGTTCCTCTGTCCCTCATTTGGTCTTCCAGTGGTACGCTGTGAAGAAGTGGAAGTCCGCAAATCCATGCTCCAGATTTTAGCCTGATTTGTGAGTAGTGGGGCCCTTGTAGTGAAGGAGAATGGACCATGAGACTTGGAATTGTGAGAGCTGCTCATTGGAGCACACTGCTGGGGGCCTTTCCCACCGTGTAATCTGCTGCACTGTCTTGCAACCATTTGTGTAGGTGTTCTCCATATAGTGTGCCAGGTGTATAAGCCTGTAAGATCAGTTAACAAGTAGAATCTCCCCTTTGGGGACAAGTGATCGAGGAGAGGGCTCAGCATGAGTATCTTCCTTTGCCAAGGCATAGCAGGGTAGACAATGAGTACGTTCAGAGCATAGGCTTATGTATCTAAATAATTGTATGGTCATAGTTGAACAAAGGATAAGTAGGGGAAAATCAAAGCAGAGATTTTTGTTACAGCAAGCCTGGGTGGGCTGTGCTGATTATATTTAAAATGAGGTTTCTGAAGTTCCGTATTCGTAAAGATAAGGGTAAGTTCCGTATCACCTTTGGCCTTCAGTGAAGACTTTGAAAAATCCAGAAAAGGCCAGTTTAATTGTTTGGGAAAACCAGACTGTTAAGTACGTCTGATTTACTTTTGATTTATCTTGTCATGACACATGGCATCGTTGTATTCTTCTCTGCTGTCCTCCTGCTGTGTCCCAGCTGGCACAAACTGTAAGTTTTCATTTAGTTTATATAGAAAGTGATCCGTGAAGGTAGATTGTAATGCTGCTGTAATAAATAATACTGACCTTGGCTGCTGACTTTCCTCTGTGTACCTCTATCATGAACCAGTCATCAAAGATTGAACTCATAATATTGACTGTGAAAACAAACATAGCTCACTTCTAACCAAGCACTTGTGTCAGGGATAGACACATTTGTATGCATACGGTCCTGTGGACCCATATAGGCACATAAAAGGAATCTTAATTAGAAATAGCTATAAAGCGTGAAGTGCTCTTTATGATTAAACAGAGGGATTAAACAAAATTATTTTCCCAACAGCTATTTTGTATCATTTATTTTGCATAACATGTGAGCAAGGGTACCCATTTCTCTTTTTCTCCTTACAACAGAGCTTTTGCTTACTAAATAGATGCAGAGTGAATAGAATTTGTTTGGTTATGCTGACTTTAAAAGTTTTCATATTTTTTTAGGAAACGCTGAACATTAGATAAAATTCAGATTAATACATTTAATGAGAAGTATGTGACCTTTTCTGCTTATAATGGGAAAGTAGCGAATTACATGAATTATACGCAAGTGGATGTGATAAAAAACTTTGTCTGAGAATATGAAGGGTGTTGACTGCTGAGGAGAAAGACCACAGTGGAAAACTCGCTGTAAATTGTTCTATGACACCATCAAGCAGTGAAACACATCTTTATTCTTTCTGTAGTGGCAATGTGGATCATTCCAGGTCCCCACATAGCTGGTGTTTACCACTGGCTATTGCGATGTGTTGAGCTCTTCAGTCTGGGAGAACTTTCCGTTCATATCCTCGTTCTCTAAATGATGTCGCTGTGCTTGGGAGCACTTGTCCTTTGAGCACTCAGTTGGAATCATGACATAGCCTGTATTAGTATAAGCCACTGATAGAAAACTGAACTAAAACCAATACAGTTCTGCATAGAGCCTTTCAGTGACACTGGGCTTTTTAATACTGAGGTTGAAATTTCTGGCCAGGGGAAACAAGGACTTAACTGTGCAGATGTTAGTGAGGAGCTCCACCCAAAAACAAGAAGTGAGAGAAGGTTGAAAGATGTCTGTGAGGAGGCTTGTGCATGTGCCTGAGGAGCTGATAGGATAGCTTATCAGAGGTGAACACTGAAAGATGAATGAATTGGAGACAGTGGATCGGGAAAGGGATACTGAGAAGGATTTTTGAAGTGGAGAAAGTGTGGGGAGGGTTGCATATATAGTAGGTACTGTAACCGAAGTGTAATCTAGGAAAACGATCTTTTGCGGCAGTGTCGTGAATGAGCAAAAGCTTGTCAAGCTTGCATCAGCTGTAGAAAGGCAGACCAGAGTAACTGGTTCAGATGAGAGCGTACACGAAATCTCTGTTCGATGTCAGTATGCAGAAAAACCACTGAGGTGTTTAGCAGAAAGGTGACCAGAGAGAGGCCCAGGCAATGGAGTTCACGGCTGGCTTTGCTTGCATGACCAATGGATCAAAGGAGACTTTTGTACAAACGTGAATTTATGCTATTGCTGGTCTTATTTTAGGTAAAGAAGATGAATTCCCAAAGAAGCCAATGGGGCAGATTCCATCAGGACCTCAGCGTCTGGTGCTTAACTCCACCTCAGTGCTTAATGGACAGAGCAGCACTGGTACGCAAACAACAAGGACAGAAAGGAGACTATCCACAGAAGAAGCAGGAAGTTCACCAAATAACTGGAAAAAAATGAATTCACTGGAAAAGAAACCTTCCTTAAAACAGCAGAAGGCTCAGCTGACAGAGACACAAAGTAGCTTGTCTAAGAATGAGGCAGTCACCAGAAGAAAGCCTGAGCCAGCAGAGAAGGAAAACCCGAGACAGTGTACTAATGCAGCTGCTAATCAGAATTCTTATGCTGCTTCAGATACTAGAAGGCAATTTGTACCTAAGTGGAAAAACCTATGTGATATCAGAATAATTGAAAAGATAATGAAACTTACTGCAGAAGTGAAAGACAGGCCAGTAAACCGTTTGGATTCAGGCCCACCACCAAGTCCTGTAGACATGCAGCCTTTGAATGTAGAACAAAAGACAAGGGATTTGGATGCTGATGAAGGTAAGCGGGGGTTGAATGCATCTCAGTATGAAGCTGAGAATGAGAATCTTGTTGAGGAGATGTTTGAGAGAGCTCAGCCACAGAGCCTGAGGCATGTAGCATATTCTAATAGTCCAGGAAAGCAACCTGACAGAATACCAGCTGCATTAAAAATACCCAATAATTACAGCTTCATTTCACAACCCAGATCTCCAAAATACTCCTTGCAATCCGATGGACCACGTCACGGACTGAATGTAAACCAGCCAGTGCCACGTTACAGTAATCCACCTGCTTACCATGGAAATTCTCCAAAGCGTGTTTCCAGTATAGGCATTTTGAGTTCTGTTGCTCTACATTATCATGGGAATCCAACCAGCCCTTCCGGTGGGAGGCCATATGGTTCTTTTATTTCAGTAAGGAAACTACAAATGAATTCCTATCCTGCCAGTCACCAGAATCCTCTTTCAACAACCCCAGGCAGATAGAAGTAGCCCCTGTTGATGCTTACACCAGCAACTCAGGATTGGGTGGCATGGCTTAGTGTGAGGTGTCCCTGCCCATGGCAGGGGGTTTGGAACTAGATGATCTCGAGGTTCTTTCCAGCCCTAACTCTTCTATGATTTTGTGATCCCCCCCCAGGTGTCGAATTGCTAATCCCTCGAGTGGGTTTTTTAGCAGAAGATAGAAGGTGGCCACGTGCTGCTTATATTCACAGACATGACCCCTACTGGCAGGAGCCAAGATGTTAACAAAGGCCACTTGGAAAATTTCCAGAAATACCGGCATTTTCCGCCAACGCATTTTCAGGACCATACCGTTCATCCTGTTTCTGTGGATAGCCCAGTGAGATACAGGAGTTCACCAGCCATTGAAGACCATCGCTCACCACAGTACCAATCTTCAAGCCCATCTGCACAAGCCCAACACTCCCAAAATAGAAATGATTGATTGTGCATGAATCTGTGCCTGTCTGAGAATCTTAACTGTACTCAATAAATAGCTATAAATAGCTAAAACTGTCTATATAAGAATAAATAGCTAAAAAAAGCTTTAAACAGGCTAGAAATGGCCATAAATTGTTCAGAAATAGCCAAAAGAGGCTCAAAACTGGTAAGAAATGGACAAAACAGGGATAGAAAAGGTGATAAATAGTTTAGAAATAGGCAAAATGGCTTAAAATGGGTTAGAAATGGGCAAAAAAGGGTTAGAAGAGGCCAAAAATGGCTTAAAAGTGGCGACAAATGAACAAAAATGGTTTGGAAATGGCTAAAATGGCTTAAAAGGGGTAAAACTTGGGAAAAAAAGGCTCGCCAACAGCCCTTCTCCGTGCTGTGAGTGCCCTGCAGCTCTGGGCACTGCCTCGGGACACCCCGAGAGCGGCTCCAGGGACACGCTGCGTGTGGGGGGCTGATGGGCAGCACCGAGGGGGCAGCTCCAGGCCAGCCCCGTGGCCACCCCACAGCTCCGGGGCAGGGGAAGTGTTTGTGGAGGAGCTTTAAGGTTCCTCCCAACCCAACCCAGGCTGCAATTCCATGATTCATGAATCAACAGCATGTTGAGGAGAGGATGCCCTCGAACAGAGGATTGAAAAGGATCTCCCAGGCTTTTCCAGAACTCACAGAGTGCTTCCCAGCCTGAAATATAGGTAATATTGGACTGAGACCATATAGCCAAAAGGAAGCAGAGCAGCGCTGCTGGGCTGCAAGTAAGGCGTTGTCCAGACGTCCACTCTCCTTGTTGCTGTCTCGCTTTCCCCCCAGAACTGGTTTTGGAGATGGATGAGCTCTGCCCAGTGGAAGGCTGCCGTCTCTGTCGCTCTCTGCATCCAGCTTGTCTTCACCCATGCCTTGAATTACTTGGCCTTTCCTTTATTTCCAGATTCCTGTCCCAAGTGGAAGGAGATGAAGATGCAGTGTGTCAGCCACAGCACATGAGTCACGAACACCTCGGTAACTCACTGGCATTAGGTGTGCTGTGGTTTAAGCCCAGCTGCTAACTCAGCACCAGGCAGCCGCTCGCTCACTCCCCCTTCCCCAGCCTCCCTCCAGGCAAGATGGGAGGGGGAGGAGGAAAATCAAAAGAATTCTCCACGGGTTGACATAAAGAACAGTCCCATAACTAAAGTATAATATAAAACCACTTCTGCTACTGCTATCCCCATGGATTGAAATAAGAACAGTCCCATAGCAAGTACAATATACAACTACTTCTACTAGTACTAATAATAGTAATAATTATGATGAGACAATATAAAAGGGCAAAGGAAAAAAACAGTAGCCAGCAGCGATGCACAATAGAGTTGCTCAGCACCCCCTGCCCTGTCCGCAGCCTGCCCCTTCGGGGTGACTCCCCTCAGTTTCTACAGTGGGCATGATGTGCTAGGGATGGCACACCCCTTTGGCCAGTTTGGGTAAGGTGTTCTGTCTCTGCTTCCTCCCGGATTCTTGTGCCCCTCCTCGCTGACAGAGCATGAGACTGAAAAGTCCAACACTACCCACGGTCTCTCCTGCCCTGAAAGCCTGTGATGACAGATGGAGCCTGACATCATGGGCTGAATGAACTCAGTGAGCTTTACAGGGATGGTCCATGTTCTAAAGGATGATATTTGTCTCTTTGTGTGTGTGTACGTGTGTATCTATTGAGACAAAAAGCGGCTCTCCGGCGGGCCCTGCTTCCTCCTCGCAGGTCCCGACCGCGAGCAACAGCTACCGCGGCACGAGGGGCCGCTCCCTCTGCGAAACCGCCGGCCTCGCTCGGCAACCGCCCCCCGTGGAGAGCCGACGCCCGTGGCGTCGTGACGTCACTGCCGGCGGGACTGCACCGCGCTGGCTGCTGGGAGCTGTAGTCCGGAGGCCATGGCGGAGGGAGGTGAGAGGAAGGTGGTGTTGCAGGTAGTGAAGGAGGGATGCAGGCAGGCAGGAGCCAGGACGAGACGGGAGTCGGCCGTGGTCCGCCAGCAGGTACTGTTTTTTCCCGGCAGCAACAGCCGGGTCCCCCATGAGCTGGGCCACTCAGCCCGGACATGCTGGGGAAGTGTTTGCCGGCACCGGGATAAATCGGGACAGTGAGACTGGAGGCAAGAGAAAGGGGACCTCAAAGCTCCTCCAGCTCCAACCCCTGCCACAGGCAGGGACCCCTTCCACTGGAGCAGCTTGCTCCAAGCCCCTGTGTCCAGTCTGGCCTTGAACACTGCCAGGGATGGGGCAGCCACAGCTTCTCTGGGCACCCTGTGCCAGCGCCTCAGCACCCCCACAGGGAAGAGCTTCTGCCTAAGAGCTCAGCTCAGTCTCCCCTCTCAGTCTCCCCTCTCAGTCTCCTCTCTCAGTCTCCCCTCTCAGTCTCCCCTCTGGCGATATCGTTCAGCACTGTGTAACGTCAGGCTTTTGGGTGGCTTTACTGGGAAAGCAGATGGGGGGACTAAGGGGGGAGATCCGTTTACTGCAGCTGGATCTCAGAGCAGCCTGAGCCCTGTCTGTGCCCTGCCGGGCAGGAAGCTTTTGGGAAGCAGCTCGATGTCAGGAGCAAAGGCAGTGGATTTGATTGTGCTCTGTGCAGCTGAAGTACACAGAACACAGGTCCTGCCCCACACTGGATGTAGTTGGCTTCTCTGATTCCAGTTAACAGCTGAGTGCAGAACCCATGGGTTGCAGTGACCTGCCTGGTGTGACCTGCTTGGCTGACTTGGTTTAGGAGCTCACAAAATCTGCCCCAGCATCAAATAAATCAGAACTTCAGCCTCTAAAAGGGCTTTGATGTAACTGCTTGGTGCCAGAACTATAGAGCTCATTAGCTCTTTTTGTATCTTTCTTTTCCACTTGGAAGGGTTCCCTTCAGGTAGGGAACCTTCCATCTGCAGCCAGCTGAAGTGCATCAAGCAAAGGCAACATGGGCTTAATTAGTAGGGCTAACCAGTAATGCTTGTAGTTCTGCTTCCAAAATGCTTGTGTCTTTGACCTACTTCTAAGTGAAATGAGACATTTTTCAAGAAAGATGTGTTCATTTCAATGTCTGCTTCCTCCCCACTGCTGTGGCTGAAACTTGACAAGTCTCAGGTTAAGTTATTACAAAGGGTAGAGGATAGAAAACCCTCAAGCTATGGGAAAGACTGCAACATTATCCAGCTCCTGAGGTACCAAAGAGCCTGCCCAGAGAAGTGGCTTCCTCAGAGCCTTGAGCTGCAGGAGGAGGTTGTTGCCTTTGAGGCAAAGAATGGCCTTTGCTCCAGTGCTCCTGCACTGACTTTGTAAAGGGTGAACAGAGAACCCAGGTGAAAAGGTGCTGGTGAGTGTGGAGCTGGGAGGTGCTGCCCCATCTTCTGCTCTGGGGCTGAGTTCAGAGGCTGTGAAGGGAGAGCAGAAGATAAAGGCTTTCATCGAAGGTAACAGTTCATTTTCTAACAAGGGAAGGTGGCTGGAGGCAGCTCCTGGGTGTCTGCTTCTAACAGCACAATGCCCACCTTGCTTGGACGGAGGGAAAGAGAAGCTTCAGAGAAGTAATGGAAGGGCAGAAGCTGAGTTGGATGGTTTCCCGCTAGGGAGGGATGTGCCTGTAGGTAAGATGCTCACTGGGGAGTCCTCCAGGCTTTCCAAAGGGCCTTTAATGTGTTGCCTTGTATGTGCCTTTGAATGAGAGTCACCCTGGACACGCTCGTACTTTCTGACAACTTCAGCAATGCAACCAGCATTTCTTTACTGTCCTCTTGCTCTGCGATGGTGTAGATCAGGCCTTAAGAACTGGCAGGCACAGCTGTTAGTTCTGGTCTGTCTCCATTCCCTGGCAGGCTTCAGTGAAACCAGAAGGGTGGTTTCATCCACCTACACCTGACTGGGGGAGAGCACCTTCTGGCCACGGGACAGGCAGCCAAGGTGTCTTCATGCTCTGGTTTCTCTTGCCCATGCAGCGTCCAAGTGTTCCACTGCCTGAAGCACAAGGGCACGGGTGGGCGGATGCTGCTGGTGGATGGTTTCTATGCACCCTCACCGCTGAGCTCCGGAGACCGGAGAATGAGCTCTGGGTCAAACTAAAGCCAGGCAAGGCAGGGCTTGGAGCTGGGAAACTCGCCTGGATTTTGTGCAGGGAGTTTTTTTTGTCCTTTGGATGTGCTTGCTGCCACTAAGGCAGCTGCCTCAGGCAAGCTCCACATACTGCAGCTTTCTTTACAGCTCTTCTAAGATGGCCTGTATTACAGTACTGGCATCTGTTGTGGGGGGGAACCCTAATGTTCTTCCTGTTCTAAAAGAATATGAGCTTCCAGGTAAGGCAGAAATGTTTAGTTCAAGCCCTGCCTCAGAGGAAGGTTAGGCCCAGCTAGAGGAGAGGAGAAAAATCTTCTCAGTCACTGCAGTGAGAATCCTCAGAAGCAGAGGGGTTGGGAACACCTAGTGTTCAACCTCTAACTTCTTCCAGAAGAAACTTCCAGTGTGATGGAAGTACAAAGGTGTAGGAAGCTGAATTTACTTCTGCTCTGAGGTTATCTTTGAACCCTCACATTGCCAGTGAGTCATAGGAGACGTGGGCAGTGTCCCAGAAGCAGCTAAGATGCCTTAGCACACCTTGGTATTGGAAGGAAAAAGCTCTGCCCTATGCTTTGAAAGGCTGATGCTGGGTTTAACATTGGAGGAGCTTGTAGAGCTGGAGCCACAGGTGTAGACCTGAAGGTGTGGCAGCGCACAGCTTCTACCTTCAGCTGTGTCTGCTTGAAAGGGGTTTACTCCTTCAGGGGCTAGATTCAGCCTGAGCCCAGGGCCCCAGAAATCAAGGGATCCAGGGGGGAAACGGATGATCTTAGAACAGCCCCCCCCACCCTGTTCCTGAGGATGCTGGGGGGAAGTGACACTCTAGAGGCAGGAGATGGCCCCTTTGTTGCTGATGAGCTATTGCCCAGCCTCCCCAGTAGAAAAGCAAAGAAACAGCCCAGAATGTGTCTGTGTGCTTTGCTAGCCCTCGTGGTTTAACTCCTGGTGAGCAGCAGAGCAGAACTGCTGCTTCAGGTAGAGCAGCTGTGCTAGATCCCATGAAACATCTGGCTGAGGTCTTGTGCTGTGTGACAGTGATGAGCAGGAGTGGTCATGCCCACCCTGGCAATCCCTCACCTGCTCTTCCAGTCTGGAGGGGCCTCCAGCTTTCAGACCTGTCCTGCCAGAGGGTGCCGGCCATGGTGGCTGCCCTTCTGATGGCCTCCTCTCTGTCCTGCAGGCCCTGTTCATAGACAACTGGCGCGTCCTGCACAGGCGGGAGGCGTTCACCGGGTACCGCCAGCTCTGCGGCTGCTACCTGACGAGGGACGATGTGCTCAACACCGCGCGCCTGCTGGGACTGCAGGCTTAGCCCGGCCACGTGCACGGGGACCTGCTGGTGTCACCCCGACGATGTTGCACATACCTCAAACACCTCCACCTTCTCTGAGCCATTCCTGGTGCCTGCTCAGGAGAGGGAGCAAGTGGAAGCCAAAGGAAGCTGTGGGAGCTCCGTGGGACCCTGTTCTGCCTTTGAGCACAGCCACCTCTTGCTGTCTGCACCCAGCCTGGTTGCTCCAGCCCCTCAGACTGTCTTGGCTCTGCCCAGGAAGGGCTAATCACTCCATGGGAAGTGCTCCTCCAACCAAGTGCCTCCAGGATTTGGACTCTTTGCATTTTTCCCTGCCGTTCAGCCTACTGCCAGCTGGAGTTCCAGGTTTTTGGGTTGTTTTCTTCAGCAGGGCAGAATGGAAATCTTTGGGGCTTTGTCTCACCCCAGGCTGGACTTCACCCCTTCTAGTGAAAAGGAAAATCTGGTCCCTGTTTGATGTGAACATGCCACTACTCAAACCGAGGGGTGCTGGCAAATTTCAGTGGCTTCTTAAACATACCACGTACCCCAAGAGCAGTGACTGATACAAGCCATGCTGCTGGAGAGGTGGCCTGCAAAGGGAGAACCTCCTCTTGGGAGGGCTTTTCTGAAGAGCTTTAGGTTAGAAGGAACAGCGGAAGTAGCAAGAGCTGCATGTTGGGAAGGAGAGCCGTGTTAGATGGGGGATGTAGGTCTTGTGTTTCCTTGACTTCCAGTAATGCCATGTGTGCGTGTTCTTGTGCTTGAATTGAGGGCGAAGGCTCAGCAGCCACAGGATTTGCTGTCAGATCTCCCCCTGTGCCTGCTCCTTCAGCTTTCCTGCAGAAGGGCTTTGTATAAGGTTGTCATTTCACCAGCTGCTGGATGGGGCTGACCAGTTTGGGTGGTGTTTTCACCAGATCCTCCTGCATATGGAGGCAGTGAACACAGA
>JAUCNL010004938.1:18287-29726 GCA_032353615.1 Micropsitta geelvinkiana | reverse complement strand
GAGCAGCAGGGCAGGAAAGCACTGCGAGGGGCAGCTGCTGGGTCTGACAAAGCAAAGCCCCGCGAGGCTGCTGAAGCGGCCAGGACCGGTGGAACTGGGGCGGAACCCGAGGGAGGGGGCAGTTGGCCCCCGCGCAACCGCCGCTGACCAACTGCCGTGGCAGGTACAGCCGCAGCTCCCGCTCCTCCTGCTGCTGCTGCCCTCCAGGTAAACCCCAGCCGGCTCTGCCGGACAAACTCTCACCCCAGCACCTCTCGACTTCTCCCACCCGAAGAGAGGCTCCCTCTCCAGCTGCCCGTGGCATCGGAGGTACCCGGCGTGAGCTTCCCCGCTCCGGCCATGCCGCCTCCTGTGCGTGCCTGTGTGCTGCCCTCTGTCCCGGGGCTGCCGGGCTCTGCTGAGCCTGCCCAAGTCCAGCAGCTCCCCAGGGAGGCAGCGGCGGCGCTGGAGAACAGCAAGGACAGTGTCCGTGATGTCTATGATTTGACTGACTTACTGAATGCACTCCCGGACTTGACTGAGAATGCAGTACAGGGCACCTGCCGCAAGGAACCAGCAGCGGTGGCAGGGCTGGCAGACAATGATGACACCATCCCTGGGGTCTATGATTTGTCTGCCTTGCTCAGTGCTCTCCCTGACCTGACTGAGAATGCAGCAGAGAGCGGCTGCCACAAGATGCCAGCAGCAGTGGCAGGGCTGGCAGACAATGGGGACACCGTCCCTGGGGCCTATGATTTGTCTGCCTTGTTCTATGCTCTCCCTGACCTGACTGAGAACAAGGTGGAGGGCAGATGCCACAAGGAGCCAGCAGCCGTGGCAGGGCTGGGGAGCAGGCAGAACAGCAACCCCAACAGCTATGGTATGAGTGCCTTGCTCAGTGCACTCCCTGATGTGTCTGTGATAGTCGTGAAGGGCGACTGCTCCAAGGAGCCAACAGCGGTGGCAAGGCCAGGGAACAACAAGGACACCATCCCCAACACCCATGATAGGAGTGCCTTGCTCAGGGCTCTCCCTGATGTGACTGACAACGCACTGCAGGTCAGGTGCCGCAAGGAGCCAGCAGCCATGGCAGGGCTGCGGAACAATGAGGACACCGTCCGTAGTGCCTATGATTTGTCTGCCTTGCTCAGGGCTCTCCCCAGTGTGTCTGAGAACGTGGTGGAAGGCGGCTGCCACAAGATGCCAGCAGCGGTGGCAGGGCTGGCAGACAATGGGGACACCGACCCTGGGGCCTATGATTTGTCTGCTTTGCTCAGTGCTCTCCCTGACCTGTCCAAGTCCGTGGTGGAGGGTGCCTGCCCCAGGCAGCCAGCGGTGGTAGTGCGGAACAGCGAGGACACTGTCCCCAACATCTATGATATGAGTGCTTTGCTCCATGCGCTTCCTGACTTGTCTGAGAACATCGTGGATGGTGGCGGCCCCCAAGCAGACAGCAGCGGTGGCAGGGCTGGCAGACAGTGAGGACACCATCCCCAGCATCTGTGACATGAGTGCACTCACAGACACTGACAACAGACACTCACTCGGCCTTCTGCCGAGGCCTGAGGGAAGAGAACAGCCCTGGGCTTGTCCTTGGGAGCCGAGTGGCCCAGGACGCATCAGGGAGCCCAGCAGCTGTGCCCAGAGCATGGCCACCAAGGGCTGGGACAGCCCCTGGGCACAGGCGCTGCCTTGGGGCCAGCACCCCAAAGGCTTCCTCTGAAGGCTGCTGGGCCGAGGGGCAGCGCGTGTGGCTGGGCATGGGGGGCCCCGTCACCCCCCTGTCATTGTGACACCACCAGGCAATGCAGCAGTCACAATGCCCCGGGGCAGAATAAAAGGGAGCAGCCTCCTGTGTCCCCTGGCAGAGATGGCCCAGGGCAGCCCAAGGACATCCGAGAGGAAGTCCTTGAGGAGCTGGTGGAGTTACTTGGAGGGGCCTTGAGGGAGGAAGAGCAGCGCCTGGTCAAGGCTGCTGGAGGCCAGCTCCTGGCAGGACCAGCTTGTTAGCGCACGGGAGGGGAACAGTTCTTTTCAGCTGGATAGCTGTGGCTATCCAGACCATAGGAATGCCACCTTGAGGAGCACTGCAGAGCTCATCATCCTCATCCTCTGCGGAGCCAGGGGCAGCTCCGGTAAGCAAAGGGATGCAGAGATGTTTCCAGGGATCCCAGTGCTTTGGAGCAGCCACTGGTGCCCTGCCAGGCATAGGGAGGGAGGATTCTTGCCCACAGGGTCTCTCAGACCGGGGGCCTTTGGCTACTCTCAGCAGCCCCTGAGGTGACTCTGGGTTGAGGGAGAACAGGGCTTGGGCCAGGAGCAGGTCTTGCTGCCATGCTCAGGGATAGCCGATCGCCAGTGTTGGGGTCAGGAAGGAATTTTCCCCCGGGCAGATTGGCACTGGGCCCGGGGGTTTTTTGCCTTCCTCTGAGCATCGAGCAAGACCACTTGTTAGGGCTCCTCTGGTCCATTCTGGCTGCTCATGCACCACGAAGGTGGCCCCTCGTGTCCTGCAGCTGGGGGGGGAAGGATTTTTTTCCCCCACGGAGGCCTGCGAGGCTCTGTGGGGTTTTTTGCCTTCCTCTGCAGCAGTGAGCCAGCCCCTTGACAGGGCTCCTCTGGGCTATTGTGGCCCAAAGGCTGCTGCTCCTGCTCCACGCAGGTGCCCCTCGTGCCCCACATCTGGGGGGAGGAAGCTTTTGCCACTCCCATGGTAGTGCCTGGGGGTTGCTGCTTGTCCTCTGTCGCATTGAGCACAGCCCCTTGCCAGGCTCCAATGGGCTCAGTTCTCACCCACTGCTCTCACCCCTCCAGGGCACCCCTCGTGCCCTGGCTCTCTCTGGCTCCATTGCCCAGCGCAAGCTCGGAGCGGGAGCGAGCTCTGCTCTTCTCTTGGCTCCATTCCCCGGGGGTTCTCGCTTGTGCACAGCAGCCTGTGCTTGGAAGGGCTCCAGCCTTGCTGCCCATCAGCAGCTGCCACTCTCCAGCTCTCCCTGCGTGCAACACCAGTGCCAGGCAGGCACAAGAGCACTTTTCATGCATCCTGGTAGAGAAATGAAAGGAAAGGAACGTAACGGAAAGTAAAAAAGAAAGCAAAGGAGAGCAAAATAACTGAAAGCAACAGAACAGAAAGGAATGTAGCGGGAAGGAAAATAGCGCAACGGAAAAGAGTACCAAAATGTAAAGGAAAGAATGGTAAGAGAAGAAAGTTGAGTAACAGAAAGGAAAGTAACAGAAAGGAAGAAACACAACAGAGAGGAAAGAAAAGAAACACTGCAATGGAATGGAAATGAAAGGAGAGTAATGTCATGGAAGAGGAAAGAAAGTAACATACTTCATAAAATTTCCTTTTTAGAAAAGGAAATAAAATAACAGGAGCATAAGAAAGGAATATAATGGAACAGGGAGGAAAGGAAAGGAATGTGACATAACCGTAAGTAATGGATCAGAATGGAAAGGCACACAGCGGGAAGGAAAATAATGCAATGGAAAGGAGAGTAACATAATGGAGAACAAGGTGATGGAAAGGAAAGGTACGTAAAAGAAGAAGGGACAGTAACAGGAAGGAAAGTACCAGAAAGGAAAGGTAACCTAATGTAACGGAAAGGAAAGGTAACGTAATCCAAAGCAAGAGAACGGAACAGAACAGAACGTAGCGAAAAGGAAAATAATGAAGGATAAAGTAACAGAAAGTTAAGTAGCGGAAAGGAAAATACCAGAAGAAAGAACAGAACATAATGGAGAGTAACAGAAAGGAAAGGAATGTAATGGAAAGCAATATAAGAGGAACAAAAGGACAGGAACATAATGGAAAAGAGAACTTAACGGAACAAAAACGAAAGGAACATAACAGGAAGGAAAGGAAAGGAGCGTAACATAACTGAAAGTAACGTAACAGAATGGAAATGAATGACACGGAAAGGAAAGCAACGTAATGGAAAGTAGAGTAACGTAACAGAAAGAATGATGAGAGAAGAAAGTTAAGTTACAGAAAGGAAAGTAAGTAAGATAAAGGAAAGTAGCAGAATGGAGAGCAAAGGAAAGACACGTAGTGCAATGGAACAGAAACGAAAGGAGAGTAAGGTAACAGACAGAAGAACACAAGAGAACAAAAATAAAAGGAAAGTAGTGGAACAGGAAACAAAATACTATACTTTATGAAGTTTCTTTTTTAGGAGAAGAAATAAAATAATAGGAACAGAAATAAAAGGAAAGAAACAGAACAGGAAGGAAAGGAACATGACACGACTGAGAGTAACAACAGAATGGAAAGGAACATAGTGGAAAGCAAAGTAACGTAATGGAGAGTAACGTAACAGAAAATAATGTAATGGAAAGGAAAGGAAGGTAATAGAAGAAAGGACAGTACGGGAAGGAAGGTAACAGAAAGTTAATGCAAAGTATCTGAAAGGAACAGAAAAGAATGTGGCAGAAAGGAAAATAACAGAGAGCAAAGTAAGAGAAAGTTAAGTCACAGGAAGGAAACTAACATAATGGAGACCGGAGAGAAGATAACGGAGAGTAACAGAAAGGAAAGGAATGTAATGGAAAGTAACGGCAGAGGAACTAAAGGAAAGGAACATAATGGAAATGGGAAGAGAAGAACATAACAGAACAAAACTAAAAGGAAAGGAACATAATTGAACAGGAAATAAAATACCATACTTTATGAAGTTTCCTTTTTAGGAAAGGAAATTAAATAACAGAAACAAAAGAAAGGGAGCAGAACAGGAAGGAAAGGTACGTGGCATAAGGGAAAGTAACAAAATGGAATAGAAAGTATTGGACAAGAAACTAATGTAACAGAAAGGAGAGTAACATAACAAAAAATAATGGAATGGAAGGGGAAGAGGAATGGAGGAAGAACAAAAGGAAAGGAACATAATGGGCAGTAAAAAAGAAAGCAAAGGGAAGCAAAATAACATAACTGAAAGTAACGGAAGGGAATGGAAAGGAACAATGTAGGAAGAGAAAAACCAGAAAAGATTAACGTAATGGAAAGAATGGTAATGGAAGAAAGCTAAGTAACAGAAAGGAAAGTAAGTAAAAAAGGAAAGCAACCTAACAGAAAGGAATGGGAGGAAACAGACTGCAATGGAAGAGGAAAGAACATACTTTATAACATTTCCTCTTTAGGAGAGGAAAAATAACAAGAACAGAAAGAAAAGAAAAATAACAGAACAGGAAGGAAAGGAACGTAATGGAAAGGAAAGGAACATAACTGAAAGTTATCACTTAAAAAGAAAGATCAAAAAGAAAGATCAGGATCAAAAAGAAAGCTATTAAAGAAAGATCAGGATGGAAAGGAATGTAGCGGGAAGGAAAACAACATAATGGAGAAGAGTAACATCATGGAAAGAAAGGTAATGGAAAAAGTTGAGTAACAGAAAGCAAAGTAAGTAACAGAAAGGAAAGTAACATAACAGTGAGGAAAGGAAAGAAGTATTTCAATGGAACGGAAATGAGAGTAATGTAACGGAAATAAGAAGATTATATTGGATCAGAACTGAAAGAAACATAATGGAAGAGGAAATAAAATACCATACTGCAGAACATTTCCTTTTCAGGAAATGAAATAACAGGAACAGAAATAAAAGGAACATAACGGAACATGAAGGAAAGGAAAGGAACATGACATAAAGTAATGTAATGGAGCGGGAAGGAATGTATTGGAAAGCCAAATAACATAACGGAGAGTAACATAATGGAAACTAATGTAATGAAAAGGAAAGGAAAGTAACGTAAAAAAGGACAGCAACAGAAAGGACAGTAACGGAAAGGAAAGTTAACATAACATAACCAAAAGGAAAGGAAAGGAAAGGTAACGTAACCGAAAGTAATGGAACGGAACAGAAAAGAATGTAGTGGAAAGGAAAATAACGGAGGGTAAAGTAATAGAAAGTAGCGGAAAGGAAATTAACGTAACGGAAGACCAGACAGAATGTAATGGAGAGTAACAGAAAGAAATGTAATGGAAAGGAAAAGAATATAACAGAACAAAACTAAAAGGAAAGGAACATAGCGGAACAGGAAGGAAAGGAACATAACATAACTGAAAGTAACGTAACAGAATGAAAAGGAATAACGCAGGAAGGAAAATAACACAACGGAAAGTAGAGTAACATAGCGGAAAGAATAGCAACAGAAGAAAGTTACCTTACAGAAAGTAACATGAGAGGACAGGAAACAGACATACCGCAACGGAACAGAAATGAAAGGAGAGTAACGTAACAAAGGAGAAGAACTTAACGGAACAGAAATAAAAGGAAAGGGATGTAAAGAAAGAGGAAACACCACACTTCATAAAATTCCCTTTTTAGGGAAATAACAGAAAGGAACGGAACACGAAGGAAAGAAAGCAACGCAACTGAAAGTATCATAGGAACACGAAGGAAAAAAAAAGGAAAGCAACTGAAAGTATCATAAGACAATGGAAATGGTCGTACTGGAATCAAAAATCACATAATGGAAGGGAGAGCAACGGAAAGGAAATGAATGGAAAGGAAGTTAACATAACGGAAGAAAGAATACTAACAGCAAGGAAAGGAACAGGAATGAAAGTAATAGGAAATTAACAGAAAATAAAGTGACGCAAAGCAGCATAACAAAAAGGAGAGCAATGTCTCGGAAAGGAAAGATACGTAACAGAAAGTTATGGAAAGGAAAGGAAAATAATATAATGAATAGAAAAATAAAATAAATCCTGTTTCCACTTGTAACCTGTGTGGTTTGTGTCTCTTCATAGTTGAAACCCCCCTGGCATTTCAGGCAAAGAAGTATCATCGTTATCCAACTCACGATGACTGCAGGGAATGAATGGAACTAGAACAGTTGTGTTGAAAGGGACCTACAAAGACCACGTAGTCCAACTGCCTGACCAAAAGTGAAAGCAAGGCATTAAAGGCATTGTCCAAATGCCTGTTAGATACTGATAGCATGGGGCACCAAGCACCTCTCCCAGGTTTCAGCCACTCTCTGGGTAAAGAAATGCTTCCTCATGTCAAGTCCAAATCTCTTCTGGTAGACACAGCTTTGAGCCATCCCCAGATGTCCTGGCACTGAGTACCAGGGAGAAGAACTCAGCACATCCCTCTCTACTTCCCCTCCTCAGGAAGCTGTAGAGCAGTGAGGTTGTCCCTCAGCCTCCTATCCCAACCAGACAAACCCAAGTCCTCAGATGCTCCTCATAGGACTTGCAATCCAGCCCCTGCCCCACTTTGTTGCCCGTCTCATGGTGCATTCAAATATATTAATACCCTTTTAATAATTATGGAGCCTCATTTTATGGAATTCATTCCCATACAGTGATCCCACTCAGAGTATAGTGAAGTCCCATTCACAGTTATAGTGAACCATTTCAGGATGTGCTCTTTCCTCACATATTCCCCTTGTGGGGTCCTTTCCAAAGAGGAAAGCATGGTCTTAAAATGCACTGGCTACCTGTTCATCTTCAAGTGTAACACAAAACACAGTGTTTAACTTCTAAATTCCATGTTGTTTGAAATCCTTGCTACTTAGAGACTGTCTTTTTCCTAAAACTCCTCAGGAATGGGGCTCTCCTGCCAAGGGGAATTAATCTCTAGCCTAACTCTGCCTGCTGATCCATCAGATCCTCATCTGGACACGTGCAAGGGCCTGCCTCATTATACTGAGCTAGCATCAAAATGTTGAGATTCTTTAACTGAATAGACATAAACTGGCAGTTTTCTGCTCTCATGGTGACAGTTTTGCAAATTAATTGCCAGGTGTGTGTTAGAACATGGCTTTTCATAATGTCATTAATTTTAAAAACCAATCAATGAAGTTCCTTTGCATCTGAATAACGTCACCAGCAATGTCAGCGGTATCATAAAGGGCTAACAGTTCTTCCTAGCTGTCTTTAGGTAGTTCTTCAGACAAGGAGACTGAATTAACATCCCTGGAAGGAGAAGTGCAGATTGTACATTCCCATTCCGTGCTCATCACTGGTAACTGTAATCCCTGAGCTGGCATGGGAGAGTGTCCAGTTGATCCAGCAACAGGTTTGGTCTGTTGTGCTGATCGAACCCACTTACTCTTCTTTGCTCCTACTTACTCCTGCCCGAGTCACCCTAAGGTATGGCTGGGCAAACCTTACTTGTTAACCCTTGCAGCCTCAAATCTGATGACCTTCAGCCAGCATGACTGTGAGTCAGTGGATTGCCAAGGCACATGCTAGGAGCTCCACAGAGATTTCTGTGGTCAGTAAAGAAGAGAGGAAGGGGTTACTGTCACAGAGGCACACACCTACCTACATTTATTAATCCAGTAAGATTAGTAGGGAAAGGATTTGAAGGAAAGTTGATCAACAGTGATGAACTTCTAAAATCTTATTTAAATAATGTTTTTTGCTGTTGGATACCACATCACTGATAAAGGAACAGCTTCATCCAATCGAATCATCTACAGTTTATCAAAGTCACGACAAAAGCTTTTTGTGGAAATTCATCTTTTATTTTTTCTGATGTGCTTTACTTTTCTCAGGGGGCTTGACTGAATGTGCAGCTTATATTATATTTGTGCTTAATTATTATTTCATTCTTATCCTCCTGTGGGGGAGATGGGCTGTGAGCAAATGTCCATGAAGCTCTCTCTTGGACATGAAATTTATACTCTCGCAAGACTAGATGCTAAATATTGACCTGATCCCATAACACTGTTGAAATAGTAACTCCCTATTTACTGAGCCGAGTTTTGAAGCCAAACTCCTTTGATGAATCTCTCACTTGCATATCACTTACTGTTTCTCATCAGTTCATAACTGAAAAAGACAGGGGTTTTTGCAGATTATTTTTCTGTGACTGATAGATATCCTTAATAATTCTGGGACTAATAAACAGCCTTCTCCTGAATGAGCAGTGCTGTTCTTAATGAAGCTATCACTATGTGGTCATTCTCAAAATTAAACAAAACTGGATGTCATCTCAATTTTACAGTTTCCTACAATTTTAACCAGTGCAACAGAAAAAAAAAATCACGTTTTTTCAAAACCTGTTAATGTTACTGCTATTACCTTTAGCCTTCAAATAAGACCAAAAGTGCACCAGACACTTACATTGTTGCTCATTAAATATGGATCTCTCAGATACAAATATCATTCTTTGTAGTCATCTTTTTCCTGTTGAAAGAAAATGGATCATCACTATCCAGACAGATAGACTGTCTCTGTATCTGATTTTATTTGACTATATACTCTAATGAATAGGCATGCTGATACTTGATATAATGCTTGACATAATGCTATAATAAGTAGTTATGACATATGCTTTAAGTATTTTTCAGAGACTAGAAGCAAAACAGTTGTAGAAATCTCTTTGTGTATAGTACAGCTATGATTATGACCAGTTTTAAGACTGCAGTTCTGACTTTGTGATCGGGTATCAAGCTGTGAGCAAATCCCATCAGTTCATTAGCAGTGTATGTATCTGAAACTGGAGGACAGCAAATCCTGTTGGATTACTAGAATTTCCACTGGACCTGTTACAAAGAGGTGGTGTAAAAACTGCAGAATAACCATAATCTGGCAATAGCTTTCTGTAGTAATAATTTGGATTAAATTCTTGGCTTGCTAAAATGTTGGGTCCACCTTTTATACATACAGGCAAGCAATAAAATCTCCAGAATAAGTAGTTTGTCTTATATAAAACACGGCTACAAGTAAGGACTGTTAGCTGTTTGTGGATGGGGTTTGGTTTGAAGCAGAAATTGGCTTGCTGTAGAGTTCTGCTGAATTTACATCTTTTCTTTAAGAATCATTATCATTTTACAGCTAGCATATTGAACTCTCTCATGCAGAATATTCATACTGGTGAGAGTCTAAAGAAACTGAGTTGTAAGTCTAATACTGATTCGGAGAAAACTCCAGGAACGAACTTGCCAACAAAGTTTTCAAGTTGACAAGCAGGTATTCTTTATTGCGGCCGACCTGGCCCTGGCTGTTCACTGTCGTCCCATCTCAGAGGTGCCTTCAGAGCATCCCCAAGGGCTCCCTGCTGCCTGCCCCCAGCCTGGGCTGAGCTGGAGTCTCTCCACGGGAAACACCGACTGACTAGAAACCACAGCGTGGTAATGAAGTGTCCTTCCCAGCACACTTGTGCAGTCCTGCCCTGAAATTGCCACTGCTTGAAGCAGAGCCAAAGTGGAGAAAAACCGGTGAAATAACAATAAATTGTAATAATAATAAACCCAGCAATAACTGTTGTTCAACCACACAGCTGTGTTGGAACAGGGGAAGCAAGTACCCAAAAGCAGAGGGTGCTGGAAAGCAGCACCCTGCACTCTGGCCCCGGAACCACACACGGGGAAGGCAGACGTGAACACAGACTGTTTATTTGAAGGGGGGGACCTAAAAGTGGGAAGGTGAGCGAGGGAAGATTGCATATTCACAGTAAAACAGTACTAAAATGGTGGTAAAAAAGCCCAATGTGACACCTGTGGTAGAAGGAGAGAGTAACACCAACAGATCAACACCAGTCTAACGAGAACAGAACAGTAGAACGGCACCACCAAACCCAGACTATACCAAGCGCAGAGATGCACAGCCATTCATCCAGCCTTGCCTGTGGAACTGTTCCCGTAGGAAGAACTGGATTCACCCCGTTCCACCTCGGGCGCTGCCTCCCAGCACGGTTTCTTGCCGGCAGCACAGACGCGGCCTGGCCCCGTCATTCCGGGCCCGCCTCCCACCGTCTCCCCGCGCCTCGCGGCTCGGGCCATGCCAGCTCCTCGGCTCCACAACCGCTCCCACACGGCGCTGCCCCCGCCACAGCCACGTCTTCACAGCGGACCCCCCACGGGCCTCCCACCGCAGACCGGAGCCGCACCCGGCCCTGACAGCGCCGGCCGTCACTCACGCTGCGCTGCGCCTTCCCAGGGCTTTGCTGCGGTAGCGGCGATCTCGAAGCGCTTCCCGCCGCGCCGCGCTCGCACCACGGCCCCACCGGGGAGGCGGATCCCATGCGGGCGGGTTAAAATGGACGCGGACGCGGCTGCCGGGCGGGTGGGCGGGCGGCTGCGCTCCGAGCTGGCCCGCGCTGTTTGTCCATTGGTTGGGGCCGCCCCGTTCTCTTTCTCCATTGGCTGGGGCCGCCCCGTGCTGTGCTGTCATTGGCTGGGGCCGCCTTGCCTTGGCTCCTCTGTGGCCGTCCCTACGCATTCCCCGCCTCCCCGTCGCTTTGCAAAGTCCTTGCGGAGGGAAAGAGCCCGCGGGTGCCGGCGGCGGCTGGAAGCGGCGTCCCCTGGGCTGCGGCGGGAGCTGCCCGGCGGTGAGGGCCGCGGTAGCGGGTGTTGCGCTGTGGGCGGAGCGGAGGGAGGCGGTGTCCGTGCGAGGGCCGGGCGGCGGCCGGGAGGCAGCGGGGCCGTGTGCGTGCGGGAATGGGCGAGCCGGGGTTGGCCGTGTAGGAGGTCGGGGGTGTGTGGAAGGTAACTGCAGCGGGGAGGATG